>JALBCR010003371.1:0-180505 GCA_030710515.1 Abscondita cerata
GATTTTCTTCAAAATGGACCCATCACTTTACACCCGCAGGGGTAACAGGTAAGTTATAAATAAATTTTCTGTCTAAAATATTTTTGCAATATTATAAAGCATCATATTTTAAAAGTTTATGGTTTCACGCAATTAACTGTGCTAACTAATTTGTCTAATAACAATTAATTTGTTTATACTTGTTTATATGTGACGTCCGTTATAACGGCCACTATGCGGTGGGGTTAGATGTGTTTAGTAACTACGTAATGCTCTTGCAGATTGTCTCTTGAAGAACTTCTACAAGCGTTGGACGAAAATGATAATGATGCTCCACTTGATATATATGCCATTCCTCCAGAAGGTGGCAATGATACCTATATGGACGAGGGTGAGTGACGACGATCATGTTGCAGATCTCAATTGCCTCGGTCTGAAAATGCTTAAAACTACTTGTGAAGTCAACTGCTAAAGCTACGGCTGAAGAACCCACACCCTCTTGTTCCCATTGGGATTCCAGTGACGAAGAGCCCCTATCGAAACAAGCAAGAGTCAGCCCCAAAAAAAGGTAAATCAAAAGAAGAGTAAAACAAATTATACCTGGTCACACAGCAAACCATCATTCAGTATGAATGTAAACTGCGAAGAAGTTCCTCCATCAGAGGCAGCAAAGGCATGTAAAACACCTCTTGATTTTTTTAAATTATTTTTCACTGATACTTTATAGAGCAAACCAATTTATATGCCGGACAGAAAAATAAAATTTTGAATGTGACACTGGACGAAAGGGGCGTTTTATTGGAGCTCTATTGTTTTCTGGATATTCCAAATATCAAAATAAGACTTTTGGTCGAAATTCTCCAGATATACCTGTTGTATTACAAAACAGTATTCGGTTAAACAGGTTTGAAGAAATTCTGAAACTTTCACCTAAATGATAATAGTAAGCATGATAATACAGATCGCTTATTCAAGCTAAAGGCCACTGATAACCCACCTAAATGAAAAATTTAAACTCCACGGTGGATGTGACGAAAATATATCTATAGATGAAAGCATGATACCCTATTATGGAAAGCATTATGCTAAGCAGTATATTAGAGGAAAGCCGATAAGGTTAGGTTTCAAAAATTGGGCTTGTTGCACGAGTTTTGTAAGCGCTTTTGATATATACACTGGAAAAGGTAATAATGACAACAAAGTTTTGGCATAGGAGGTGATACGGTGGTTTCACTTATCAGTGCAGCAAAAATTCCTCCTCATAAAGGATTCAAGATTTTTTTATTATTATTTTTCATCAGTGATCTTTTCAAACATCTTTCAGAAAAAGGTGTTGTACAACAGGAACCATTCAAGATTCACCAACTAACAAATGTCCTCTAACCGATGTCAAAACAATGGATAAAAAGCCACGGGGTAGCTATGATTATCGAACAGATACTGATAATAAAATATCACTAATGAGGTGGAAAGATAATAAAACAGTTACATGCATAACTAATTATGATCCAGTTGAAGAAAGAACCTGTAACAGATATTCGCGCGACAGTAGGGCTAAGATTGCTGTTGTCCAACCAAAACCGATAGCCCATTACAACAGGAAATGGGAGGAGTGAAAAAATGGACCAAACAGTAGCAACTTATCGCACCCGATGAGACAGAGATAATGGTGGTGGCCTATTTTGTCTATTTGTTAGATGTTTGTATTTCAAACGCTTGGCTTCTTATGAGGAAGATTCGACAAAATGATAATTTAGCGTCAAATCTTTTGATCTTCAGAAGGTCTAGTGCCTTGGATTTACTAACAACATACGGGACACCATCATCAAGAGGAAAGTTGGTCCGACCACCTAGCGAGAATATACGTTACGATGAACGGAACCATCTGATAGTGTACAACGAAACCGAACGCAGATGCAAACTTTGTAGTAAAAAGCACATTTCATATGTGAGAAATGCAACTGTGCACTCCATCAAAGCAGTGTTTTAAAATATATCATACAAAATAGTTTTAGTTTTCTTTAAATAAACTTTATTATCGGAAGTGTATGCATAGTGTCCGTTAAAACAGGCACATTTTCTCGAGAAAGTAAATAAAATATTGAGAAATTTTCTTTGTTTTAATTTAAAGGCCCAAGATTTTCGTTTTTATTATTGCGTGCCTCTGAGTTTCAAAAGACGTTCGGAGATCGAGAAGATTGGTCCTGTACAGGTTTTTATTATTAAATAAATTTTTAGAATTAGATACGTACGGCGCATTTACAATAAAATACGAATAAATATTTATCTGGTTACTGTAACCGACACGAATCGACTCGAATCGGAATTATACCTTTTATTTGTGCACGGTTTAATATTTATTATTTACATTTTATTTTGCGAAATCGTATCGATAATTCTTGTGTTTCAATATTATCAGTTTAATTATTCTATATTCAATTTGTTTAAATGCTATTACATATTAGTACCCGGGTTGTTACGTTGTCTTTCCTCAACTCATCATCTCCCAGTAAAAAAGTACGTAACACACAACTTTATGATAACAGTAAACGGTTGTCAGGTACGTTAGTTTTAAGAATTGTGACTTTGTGGCATTGTAACAAACATTTATTTGTGCTTGCGTAGCCTCATCAATTATTTAGTCAGTGAATTGTCTAGTCGTCCAAGCTCACCGACGATATTATAATCATTGCTTTTAAAAATGTCTTGGCTCCTACTGATTTCTTTTTTTTTTAATCCTAAAGCTTATTCTTATTATATGTATATGTGTTACTATGCAAAAGTGTGTTGTTGGTTGTCGTAACGCAACAGAATAAATTGTATTTTAAGGTTATTTCTGTTTATTCTTAAAAACGATACAAAAAGAATTGCCTACGTCCCTCTCTCACAAAATAGAGCTTTAGCCGCGGTAGCTTTTCTATGTAAGTGTTACAAGACAGCAATCAAAAGGTAAGTAACATACTTATGAAACACAACTTTGACACTTTGAATTTAATGTAAAAGTCAAAGCCTTCATAGATGAAAAAATGAGATACGTATAAAGCTCTATTCTCTAACAAACAAATCATGCCTCCATAGAAACAATTAATACCCAACACTACGATGTGTGATAGATTTTCAAATCATTTATGCATTTATGAGACATCACCAGACTAAAAATTTTACGCTCTTTCGAAAAATCAAATAATCCAATACGGTGGTATTAGGGAAAATAAAAATTGAGAAAGTTAAGAAACTGTCTGAATAATGTCACATTTTGACAGCTGTAAAATTATCCGTTTCGAACTACTGGATTATTGACGTTCTAAAGCAACGACCTACATACTTCTTGAGATCACTCTTGAAGAAGTGCAGCATCAAACAAGGTATTTCCCAAATTTTATGATTGCAATATGTTGATTAATGCATTTATGAATTTTATATTTTTACAAAAGGCGGATGGACTTGTATCAACAAACGCTCTGTATTTTATGTTTGAGTGAAACAAAGTCGTTAATATACGTCATTGTCTAACAACATCTCGTGTAATAAGGGACACATATAAATAGTATAAACTAAGCAATGCCAATACTAAATAAGGATTTTGTTTTTTGAAAACCAAATTAATAGTAGGCTCCTGTGAAATATTTTACAAAACTGTAAATTTTTGTCATTTTTACAAATTATATAACTGATTAATTAATAAAGTTCAATCATATTTACAATTAAAGATTTATCATAGTACAAAAAAATGTTCAAATATACAGAAGATAATAATGATCTGCCGTGCACACCACCGGAAATTCGTTCTGCTGCACTTGCGACTGTTGGTAATTTATTACCTGAAAATCAAAGAGACCGATATAATAAAGCATAATGTACTTTAAGCAATGGTGTAGTACCAAAAACAACAAAAGTTAGTGAAAACGTGGTCTTAGTTTATTTCGAAGAGTTGTCAAAACTACATAAATCCTCAACACTAATCAATTTATTCCATGGTGAAAGCGACATTGAATTTAGAGATAATATTGATATTTGAAAATACCTTAAAACTATTGTCGTTTTTTAAACGACAGAACGTAGGATATGTTCCAGAGATGCAGAATTTATAACCCTAAAAGTAAGTAGATGTAACATTTATTTAAAAAAATACTCACTAAATAGTTTATACCGGGTGTCTCAAAACTCACGACCGTGCTCTCAGGTGATGATGCGGGAGACTAAAATAAAGCGAAAACAAGAATGAAAAAATTTTCCGATCGGCCTTCCTCTGGGAGTTAGTGGAGAAAACGAAAATATTTCCTAAAATTTACGTATTACGAATGGGCTATTGAACTATGACAGATATATCAGTGTTTGTATTTGTGACCTTTAGCTGACTACTTTTTGTCTGTTTATCAAATTTGCAAAAAGTAAACCCAAGTTTAGGTCTTTGGTTCGTTGTAATAAAAGTTCACGACTTATCGCGACAAGTTAAAGAATTTTGTGTGATGGACCGATACTATTCTAATCAAGAATATGTAGATATGGTGAAGGTGTTAGGTTTCACCAATGATAATGCCACTGCTGCAGCTATGGTCTATGCGGAAAAATTCCAAACCGTCGGCAGCCTACTGCAAAAACTATAAGACGCATAGAGCAACGATTAGTCGACACTGGTAATGTAAATCCCCGACGAAATATGGGTGGCCGTCCTCCCCTCTTAGACGTCGCTGAAGATGAAGAGATTCTGGAAAGGATAGAGGAGGAACCCAGTACAGGTCTCCGTACACTTACACGGAACATGCCTGACAGTAAAGATACCATTCATAGACTGTTACGTTCAAATGGTTTGTATTCCTTCCGCCTACAGAAAGTTCAAGTTTTATATGAGGGTGATAGGGAACGTCGAGCAGAATTCTTTGGATGGTTGGTAAAATGGAGAACAGGGATCCAGAGTTCGTTGATAGGATTGTGTTTAGCGACGAGAAAACTTTTACTGCTGAAGGCAGTATAAATACGCATAATCTTTACGCCTGGGCTGATGCAGATGAAAATCCTCATAACACACGGTCAAGAAGCCACCAAGATGCTGGTCCCTCAATGTTTGGGCTAGAATTTTCAGAATACCTGTGATGGGACCCCACCATTTACCTCCACGCTTTACTGGAGACACCTATCATAAGTTTTTAACTGGACACTTCCCTGCGCCATTCTTTTGATGATCTTCCCTTAGCAACTAGACTGCGCTGTTATTTTTCAACATGATGGGGCACCAGCACATAATGCCCTGCAAGTAAGAAACTTTCCATGAACAGATCCAGGACGATGTCTCGGAAGAGGTGGGCCTATCCTCATGGCCACCGAGATCTCTGACCTTAATCCTTTGGACTATATTTTCTGGGGTTTATTAGTAACTCACGTTTACGCTTGAACCAAGTTGTGACGGAGGAAGAGTGTATCGCCCGTATGCATGCTGCTGTGGCGTTGATCGATGACTACATGCTACTAACAAGTTCGGACTAATCTTGCTAACTCGATGCGCATAAGTGCCTTGAAGTAGAAGGTGGTATTTTTGAACATCTTTTGTAATCTTAGGTCATTATTACTGATTACTATTATGAATTAAAGTTCATTAAAATATTTTTCGTTTTCTCCACTAACTCCCAGACGAAGGCAGATCCGAAAATTTTCATTCTAGTTTTTCGCTTTATTTTAGTCCCCGCATAATCCCCTGAGAGCACGGTCGTGAGTTTTGAGACACCCTGTATAAAAGATGACATCATTGTGGTAAATATTTCAGAAACAAAAACTGGAATTTCTAGAAAATTTATAATCGTTGAACGAAACTGGATTGATGTTATAAAAGAAATACCTTCTTATAAGACCTTCGCACCAATTACGTTTATTCCTAAGTGTTCGTAAGGGGTAAGTTACAAAGCAACCAATTGGGCATAATACCTTTGAGCCCCTGCTTCCGTTGCAAAACGATTCGAAATGGTCGGAACGAAACAAAATTTATATTTGCAACACAGGTAGCTTCCAGCGAGAAATTAAATAACCCAGGGTTCGTTTTCTCAGTATATTGAATTATTTACAATTTTAGGGCGATTATTTTACATGGATGAGAATATTTACAGTAGGTTAATGAATTTAAATTACGCTGTTCTTCGGTTGAAAGTGGCGGTAGTGGAGACACGGCCTCGCTGTCAATTTCGGGTGTCGGAACATGTTGTAGCGGTATAACGGATTTGGTGACCGTGTTTTTCCGGACGGAGCGGCCCTTAATTGGTGGTATCTGTGTAGTTTCTAAAACAAGTAAAGGTGTAATTATCGGTGTGTGTGGTGTAAAAACACAATTGCTGTTTTAGGTTAATCTTGATCCGGCAAGATTCGCCCTTAATTGAGACGGTGTTTATTTGCGGCTTTCTGCGTGTCGGTACAGGAGGGTCTTATTAATGTGTGTTAACGATTTTAGTCCCTGATGTGGCTTTCGATCTGGTAGTAGTTACGTTGCATTGTTCTAGCAGCGGTTAAGAATGCAACTCTTTTTAGGTGTTACCGAATCCTCAGCTACCCTAAAAGGGGCTTCCACCGTTTTAATACGAAGATGGTGTGTCGGAGTCGTGCCGGTTAATGCTTCTCGGTGGTTGACGTCGCCTATAAGCAAAGCGGATTATGTATAGGATGTTACCGAGTGATCGGCCACACTTTAGACAGGGAGGTTTGTTGGTTTTATTACGGTTAGGACAAGAACGGGTTTAGTATCGGACTTCCGTTACCGAAGCATTCGGCCACTTTGGGGTTGCAGGTAAGGGATGGTGTTTAAAGCGGTTTAATGCGTCGGTTTTGTTTCAGGTATATACACAGCGGTTAGTAATATTTTGCCGCAACACGTACCGAAATCGAATTAGCCTTTGAAGTGGTTCTTTGGTTAGTGAAAAGAATGGCTCTGTTTCTCGATCGCGAACGAATTGAATCACCGGGATCTTTGCAGACGCCAGAAGATAAAAGAGCGGACAGCTTAAGTTTTAGAGTTTAAGGTTCGGTTTGTGGTTTACGGTTCGGATTGCTTTCGGAAGGTTATTTGGGTCTAGGAATCGACTCAAGTGTTGTTCTTAGCATCGCGTTCCGCTCTTTTAAAGGGGGTCTTATCATACAGGGAAGAGTAGGTTAAGGTTAATAGAGGGGAAATTTCAAGAGGGGCGGTGCGCTCGACGCTCTTAGTTTGAAAAATGTAATATTATGTTGCGAGATACTGTTATCTATGCGGCAAAACTAATTGTATCAGTTTTTGGTTTCTTACACGACAAATGAATTCCAACCTGAACCACGTACCAGTATATCCACAAATTCCGCATTTTACTGTTGTTGATACATCACAAGTTTCTGCTACAACGAGCAACGCAGAATTTAATTTACCAGTTGAAAGTCTAAAATGTAATCTATTGCACCTAGTTATTTGTTATTGTTAAATTGTTGTTTTTAATTTCGTTGTTTACCTTTACGTTTCTAAGAAGATATTTAAGATTTGTAGGTTAGGTTCAGTATTTGCAAACCAGGGCTGCAATTCTCGAGTTACTTGGGCATTCGCATACAGGTAAAAACAATGTAAAAATGCTTTATGTTCTGATTATTTGTTCTAATGTGAATTTTTAAAAGATTTTATGAAAAACGACAATTTCCTGGCGTAATTGGATGTATTGACTGCACTCATGTAGCCATATCTCCACCACAAAAAAATGATCCTGTTTATCCAGAACACATTTATGTAAACAGGAAAGGGTACCATTCAATAAATACCCAACTTGTAAGTTATGAAATATAAAAAATTTTGCTTCTTAATTTCTTTCCTTGCTTTCAGATTTGTGATTCTGATCTCGTAATATTGAATGTGTGTGCAAGATTTCCAGGTAGCACCCACGACAGCTACATTTGGAGAAGCAGCAATGTTTTACCTGTAATGCAGCAAATCCACAGACAAGGGAACATATCATATTATTTATTAGGTAAACTATAGTATAAAAAAAAATAGTCGATAGCACAAACTTTGCACATTTCAGGAGACTCAGGATATCTGTTCAAAAAGACGCGCCAACCACCACCATTCCGCCGCGTGATAGAGGCGGCGCAGCGAAGACAGGCATTGCAACTCGATGCATGAATGAAACAGCATGTTGAAATATAGTTTAGTTAAAATATTACAAATGTTGTATTAAGTTTGTATGCAGAAAATACGTTCATTTTACAAATAAATACAGTTCACTAATAGTTAATGATTTATCGAACATTTGATCCATCGAAGCCGGATCCACGTGTCCTGGAGGAACGAGGAGCCTGTGATTGGAACTGGATTGGGGTTGGTTGTCGTAGAAGTTGAAGTCGGAAAATTATTAACAAGAACGCTCGGCGTGGGAAAATCCTGCAGGCTGGGGTTCGTACTTGGAAGTTTGGTTTGGAATTTCGATAGCAACCAGAAACGGGGAGCGTCTGTGGAACACATCAGAAACAAGATAAGTCCTATTTTACCTTCCTTTATTGCTAATGTTAACGTACTTAACGATTTGTTGAATAAAAGTAAGATTTGTTACGGTTAGTAATCGTTTTGGTAGAAATCGTAGAGGTAATCGTAAATTTGTTAAGATGGCGGAATCGGAAATTACGTACATGACAAAAATGGATGTCGATGCGTTCATTAAAAGACGCGCGACAATTAAAAGCTCATTGACGCGGTTTGAAACTTATTTAAGTAAATTTACCGGCAGCCATAATATTTTAAATTTAAAGAGTCGTTTAAGTGATGCTAAAACCATATTAGAGAAATATGATGCAATACAGAGTCAGATAGAGGATGCTGATCCCGACACTGACTACGAAACAGAAAGATCGCTTTTGAAAATAGGTATTACGACGTGATAGCTTCTGCCGAGGCAAAAATAAATTCATGTTTGGGTGATTTGTCTTTTGTGAGCAACGCGTCGATTTCTGTCAATAATAGCGATAACCATATTGAAAGGCGTGTTAAATTACCAACTATTTCCATTGTAAAGTTCGATGGTAGTTATCAAAGTTGGACTCGTTTTCGTGATAGCTTTAAAACATTGATTCATCATAACACCGATTTGAGCAGCGTTCAAAATTTTTGTATCTTCAATCTAGTTTATCGGGTAAGGCCGCTGAAACAATCAGCGCTTTAGAAATATCGGACCGCAACTATGAAGTAGCGTGGAATATTTTGTGCGAAAGATTTGAAAACAAACGGATGATTGTTTTGAACACATTAGGGAATTGTAGATATGACGACCTTGCAAAGGAAAGCTCTATTGGTTTGCGTCATTTATTAGACGAATACTTTAAACATACACGCGCATTGAACGCTTTACAAATAGATGTTTCTTCGTGGGGTATTTTGTTATTGCATTTGATTACGGCTAAATTCGATATCGCAACGCGTAAATTGTGAAACTGAAATGAATAAGAGACCTAAAGAATTGCCGACGTTAGAAAATTTGGAAGAGTTTTTAAAGGCAAGGTGTGACTTATTAGAAGCGGTTTCTGCGTGCGCGGAAAAGACTAAAATTCAGCCGAAAGCGGTTGCTAATCATTCGGTGTTGAAATGTGTAATGTGTAAGGGATCACATTACATTTATCAATGTAAAAAATTTTCTTTCCTTGAATGTCGAAGCAAAGCGCGAGGAAGTAAAAAATTAAATTTGTGTTTTAATTGTCTTGGTAGCGGTCATTCTGTAAAAATTGCCGATATAGGTCGTGTAAGATTTGTCATCGGAAACATAATGAGTTATTGCATTTTGAACCTCAAGGTGATAAAGCGGGAACGACGAATTGTGAGACGGAACTGTCGCTATCACTGACATTCCACAACCGCGGCTGGACGATACAAATACGGACAGCGATGACGCGATGTTGCAGGTGTCGGGTTGCGCCACCGATAACAAGAGCGAATACAGTCGGGGTAAAAAATAATTTTATTAGCGACTGTAAAAATATTAGTTTTGGAAACAATAATGAACCTGTTGTAGCGCGCGCATTACTGGATACTGGTTCAAGCGCGAATTACGTTAGCAAAAACTTTGTAAACAAGTTAAACATTGAACTTAAACACATTTCTGCTATGCATATTGCGGGCGTGAATAATTCATCTTCAATTGTAAATACGGAAATCGTGGCCACAATAAAGTCTAGATGGGGTGATTTTAAGACGCGAACAAGGTTTCTCGTAGTGGGAAGGGTAACGGAAAATTTACCACTGGTTTCATTTGATAGGGATGGCTGGAACATTCCTACGGGAATTTGTTTAGCCGACGATAGTTTTAATTTATCAAATGAAATTGATATCTTACTTGGTGCGCAAATTTCTTACGATGTAATTTTAAAGGAATCATACGCGAAAAGAGTTTGTGTTGCGGGAAACCGTTTTGGATGGGTTGCTGTGGGCGCCGTAGATTGGGAAAATTCAGTAGCTACCAACGAACTTTGTTGTTTAGCTAGGGCCGGTAATAACGAATTAGAAAAAAGATGAATGTGAAGCTTTCTTTGAGGCTACAACCTTGCGAGATTCAAACGGCAGATTTGTTGTTAGTTATCCGGTTAATGAGAATTTGCGGTACTTAAAAATAATTTTGAAGCGTCTCTATCACAATTTTTGAATTTAGAGGTCAGATTGAGGAAAAACTGTGAGCTTAGAGGGCAGTACGTGGCCTTTATGAGCGAATATTTGCGTTTAGGGCATATGGAAAAAACTTTGTGAATTGAATTCTCATTAGATTAGTGCCTTTATTCGAGAAGGTCAGGAGGCGGACGGTTTGCGTTGCTTTTATGTGCCGCATCACCCCGTTATTAAGGCCGATTCTAGTACTACTAAACTAAGGGTAGTTTTTAACGGAAGCGCAAAGGCAAATAAAGGTCGACTTTCATTAAATGACTGCCTTAAAAATGGGCCGGTGGTACAGAGTGAATTATTTAAAATATTGTTAAGATTTAGAAGGCACGAGATCGTATTAACTGCGGACATGGAAAAAATGTACCGTCAGATTTGGGTTAGTGAAAGGATCGCGAACTTCAACGCATTATTTGGCGAGAAAGTACGGACGCACCGTTGGCGATATATCGTTTAAAGACCATAACGTATGGACTTAAACCATCGGGTTATTTAGCAACGCGGTGTATTAAACAATTAGCGGTTGATGCGGCAGAGGAAGCGCCAGAAGCAACAAATAGCTTACTTGAGGACACGTACATGGACGATTTAATCACGGATGCGACACGGTGCAGCAGGCGATGCGGTTAAAGATTCAAATTGACGCTATTTTAAATAGCGCCGGTATAGATTTGCGCAAATGGAGGAGCAACTCCTTTCAGTTTTTAGATTACTGCAAATCAATGTCTGCTGAAACTAAACATTTCATTAAAAATGACAGTGAGACTAAAACATTAGGCATTTATTGGGAGGCTGTGGACGACAGTTTTCATTATTTCATTGATTTCCCATTTACTGAAACAATTACCAAACGTAAGGCATTGTCAGTGGTGTCCAGTTGTTCGATCCCTTAGGACTTGTTGGTCCGATTGTGGTGGTGGCAAAATTATTTGTTCAGCATCTCTGGTCGCAAGGTCTGCATTGGGATGAGAAATTGACTCCTGAATTGCAAATAAGTTGGGAGCAGCGGCGAAGGCATTTGCTTGGTGTAAATCACTTAAAAATTCCTAGAAAAATTATTGTCTTTCAGTCTATTGAAACTCAACTATTGGGGTTCTCCGATGCCAGTTTAAGGGCCTTTGGTTGTGCAATTTATTGGAGGAGTGGTAGACAATCTCTGCAGGGTCACAGTGAGATTGGATTCGGGGCCAAATCACGATTGGCTCCCTTGAAAAAAGGGGGAGCGCACATTACGTTACCTCAACTAGAACTCAACGGCGCCTTGCTCTAGCTGAGAAACATTCATTTAGTTGCGAAGAGGGTAGGCTTGTCTTTCCGGTAGCGTTCATTGTTGGACAGATTCTACAATTGTTCTTTCGTGGTTAAAAAATCTCCAGATACATGGAGCCCTATGTAGCGAAACCGAGTGGAACGCATTCAAAGGTTAACGGATAGGTATCAGTGGCGGCATGTCAGCTCGCGCGATAACCCTGCGGATCTCATAAGTCGGGGGCGGATGTTCGAGAGATCATAAATTCAATTTGGTTTGAAGGTCCTTCTTGGTCATGTAGCGAAAAAAGGTTAAGGATTGGCCCACGCTTGATGCTATTCCTGATGAATTTGTGCTTCTCGAGCAAAGAAATATTGAATCGAGCAACGTTGCAACTGAAAGGTTTCAGTTGTTTGTTAGATTTTCTACTCTTAAAAAAATTAATCGTGTAGTTGCTTGGTGTTGGCGTTTCATCAAACAACGTTAGTGGAGGAAGAGAGAAAATTTTAGATTCTACTTTAACACGTGAGGAGTTGGACAACACGTTAAAGTGTTTACTGAAAGATAGCACAAAGGAATCTTTTCTAATGAAATTGAGTGCTTAAGTAAAGGTAGGGCAGTTATTAAGGCTAAACAAAATTTTGGCGCTGGACCCTTTTCTTGATGATTTTGGGTTGATACGCGTAGGAGGACGAATTATAAAAGGGTCACAATTTTGATAAGTGTCATCCTGTCATTTTACCCAAGGATCATGCACTCACTCAATTGATTATAAAACATGAACACTGGAATAATCTTCATGCGGGTCCTCATTTCTTGTTGGGCTGAAATTGCGCGAAAGGTATTGGCCTATATCTGGTTTGACGGTCGTTAAGCGTATAATTCGCAAGTGTGTTTGCCGGTTAGGTTCAACGCGAGAACTCTTCTTCAAAAAATGGGAATTTACCTAAAATAGGTTAGTCCTGTCGTTTCCGTTTCAATTTACAAAATGTAGACTATTGTGGTCCATTTGACATAAAAGAGAGAGCGGCTCGCAATAGAAAAACCATCAAAACATACGTTTGCATTTTAACCATGTCCAGAGTACAAAAGGCCATTCAACTTAGAGGTGGCGACTGGTCTTTTCTGCTTCGGCGTTTTTTAAACTGTTTTGTTAGATTTAGTGAGCAGACGGGGGTTTCTGTTCTGAAATAATTAGTGATGACTGCTACTAATTTTGTTGCTGCCGATTCAAATACTTAAAGAGCATACACATAGAACTACAACGTAATCAACTCGCGGAAGGGTTTAAAACTATTTAGCTGAAAATAAAATTACTTGGCGGTTTCTACCAAAACGGTCGCCCATTTTGGGGACTGCACGAAAGTGCTGTAAAGTTATTTAAATCACATTTTCGTAAGATATTATTTTTACATAAGACTTAACATTTGAAAATATGAGTACTATTGTTAGCCAAATTGAAGCTATCCTGAATTCAAGGGGCCTTTAATTCCCCTTGTCCTCTGATCCTCATGATGTGACAGCCTTGACTCCCGGACAATTTCCTGATTGACGAAGATTAGATTCGGTTGCAGAACATTCCTTGGATGGTATACCACTAAACCGTTTGGACAACTATCAACTCATGCGAAAATTATCAGCAGTTTCTGGAACGAGGGCCGCGGGTAATACTTGTCAACGTTACAACCGAGAAGCAAGTGGAGAACTCTGGCGAATTCTCTAAAAGTAGGGATTTTGGTTATATTACGCGATTCCAACTTGGCCCCTTCAACATTGGCGTTTAGCTCGTGTGACGGACCCTGACCTGAAGAGATGGGCTTCTGCGAGTGGTCGACCTATATACAACTACTGGTGATACCTCTAGAGCAATTACAGAGGTCAGTTCCGCTAGTAGCCTGTGACGACTCCAAATACTGAAGTTACTACTAGCGGGGAGGATGTTCAAAAGACGCGCCAACAACCACTCACCATTCCGCCGCGTGATAGAGGCGGCGCAGCGAAGGCAGGCATTGCAACTCGATGCATGAATGAAACAGTATGTTGAAATATAGTTTAGTTAAAAAATGTTACAACAAGTAGTAAGTTGTTGTATGCAGAAAATAACGTCGTCATTTTACAAATAAATACAGTTCAATTAAGTAGTTAATGATTTTATTCGAACAATATCCATTACGATCTTATTCACTGACTCCTATTCAAAATCCACAAAATGAACCACAAGTTTTTTATAATACAAGTCATCGCAGGACACGTTCATATGTGGAGCAATGCAATGGTGTTTTAAAATTAAGATTCCGTTGCCTACTAAAACATAGGACACTCCATTATTCCCTGAACGGTCGTCAAAAATAATAAATTCTTGTGTTGTTCTACATAACATGTGCATATGAAACAATATTGCCCTTATTCCAGAGCAAGGCGATGCACATTTTGACTTCGGGTTGTTTGATGTACCTGCCAATATTGTCGTTGGGCGTGAAGGACATTTATTTGAATTAGACCAAGGGCAAAATCAAAGAAATAGGATTATAAGGAATCATTTTAATGTGTAACCTAAAAACTCATTATTCAATGGTGTAACATTACATGAACATGTACTTTTTTTTATAATAATTTCCTATTGCAACTACCTTTCCAAAAGTTCAAGTTTTTTTTTATAATATTCTTTTTAATTTCATTTTTGTCTTTTAATTGAAGCACTACCTCTTCCGAAACCTGTAAACTATTCGATAAAGATTTTTGTGCATGGCGCATTCTTTTATTGGGTGTTTCACTACTATTCATTGCTTCACCAGCCCTTTTTAGGTGCTGTACTTCACTAGTGCTAGGTTCAGCGTAACAGTGTTCTTGCACTTCTGTAGCAATTATTTCATTTGTTGAAGGAACCTCAACTCCACAAAAATCAACTATCGACTCTTGGGCTGCTGGGTGTCCTTCAATGGAGACTTCCCCCATAATGTCTGTAACAGCTTCCTCAAATGGAGTTAGTTGCTCCGGGCACTGCTCACCTTCACCAGTTGTTTTCCGGTGTTTCAGTAATGCCTGCTTTTTGCCCTTTGTTCTAGAGCATTGATCTTGCCATGTCTATGAAACGTAAGAATATTTAAAAAAAAACTAGGAAATTTAAATTATAATTGGCATACTTTACGCCAAGATTTCCAGTCTTTCTCGCCACCTTGGAATTGATTAAATTTGCTGGCGAGATCTTCCCATAATTTCTGCGCCCATTTATAGGTAAATTCTGCAGAAAATTTTCCCCTTTGTAAATTGGGATGATGGTTCATGTAATCGACTATATACAATTTTTGTTCTTCCGAAATATTCTCCGCCCTTTTTTTTCATTCTCCATTGCACTGCTATCTAGGTACACTACTAAACTAAACCAGAATACAATAAATGATTATAAGTAAAAACTGCAAAAAAAGAACGAAATAAAAACAGAATTATTAGTCCCAATAATCCTTACCTAAACTATAACTTTTATGACTCTCACACTATTTACACTACGGCTATTATCTATCCTAGGACTATCACAATTTAATAAAACAAACTGGCTTTAGCTTCTTTCAACTTAAAGAAATAATATGAACAATGAACTAAAATTTTTAATAACGAAAACTACGCGCACAAATATAAAAAACCCTACAGTAGGAATAGAAACTCCCAACTTTGAAATGTTGAGAATACTGATATTATGCTGTGTTGCCAAGGTGATACTCGCAAGTTCACTCATGAAATTTAAAACTTGGACATCACAATTTCTGTAAACAAAAGTTTGCACATTGTAAAGCGGGCTTAAGGGTATCATTTACAATTCTAACAGCAGGTAGTCTCAGCAGGGGTTATATTATAGAAGGACTGTAGAATGAATCATTACACTAAGCACGTTTTAGAAAATAGGTAATTTACGTTGCTTACTTAATTTTTTTTTAAAGAATATATTTGAAGGTATCGCTAATTAAACACCATAGCTCGATTAATTATCGAATCAAAATTTTGTTTAGGAAATGTTTACAAAATAAAATTAGAAATAATTTTGATTTAAAAACGTCTACAAGCAATAACTTTTAAATTAAATCAAAAACTAAACATGGTTATTTGGGTTGACTGATTATTACTTATTTTTAAATAAATCTAACCTACTAATTATTGTAAGTTATTAAAAAAATCATTAAACTCTCTATTCATAATATTTAGTCCTTACAAAATGTATATTTTATGACGTTTCATTTTTTTCTGTAGTTAATATAAAAAGTGAAAATAAAAAACTAAGGCAATTCTTATTGTCAACGTATATATTTAGTTTTTTGACAAGAATTTATTACATAATTATAATTAAGATACCAAGTTATAGTTTAAAATTAAATGAAAACGTTTTTTTTAAATAAAGGTATTACTATATAAATAAATATAAGAAATCAATAATGGGTGTGACCTCCATTATTATTGATACATTCTTGGAGGCGTCTGCTCATTGACGCTATCAAGGTATCAATATAATTAATATTAATCGTTTCCAATGCGGTATCAATGGCTGCAATTAGTGCATTACGGTTTACTGGTATAAAATTTGGCCCTTGTTGTCTTCGGATAACAGCAAGTATTCGAGCCCAAACATTTTCGATAATGTTAAAATCTGGGCTTTTTACTGGCCAGGGTAACAGCTCCAAGTTATTTTCTCGTATCCAATTGCGCACAACCCGCGAAGTATGAATAGGGGCGTTGTCCTTTAACAACAAAATACATTATGAAAATGTTAATTCAACAGATCCCTAACTATTTTTTGGAGAAAGTATAGTGAAACAAGAATACTTACTTGTTGGAAAATATAATATCGACAAGAAGGTCATAATGAATAACTAAATTCCTCTACACAGTTGTATAATACCCTGTTTCTTCGTTGGACTGCTATCACTTGTTAATCCTATATGACATTTCATATAACGTCATCTAAACTTTTGATCTAAATATACAATATGTCCCCCTAAGTTAGAATCATATGAAAAACTTTTTATTATTAATTTTAGAAAAAAAAGTTATTTTTTATAAAAGTTCTGCATGTTCTAAAATCTAAAATACAGTCATCAAATATCAATTTTTTTTCAGTCGTATACAAGGTTTGTCAAAAAATATGAATTTTACTCAAGAATAAAGTACCTTTAAATTTTTACAATATCGGTAAATGTTATCAAAAAAGTTGATCAGAAATAAAAACTACGTTCAAATATGCAATTACATCCATTTACATTAAAAATTAAGTTTATTTTGTTTTTTAATAATACAGGGTGATTCAAAGAAACGGGAAATTTTGAAAGTTAAATAAGTTCAAGAAAAACAAATCTTTAAATAAAGTTTTTCATATCATTTAATAGTAAAAATAATGCCATTTTAGAAAAAATAAATACCGTAACATTTATTTTTTGAAGATGACATCTTGCAGGTGTTTTCTTTTCTACGCAAACATTCCTGTAGTCTCCTTGTCACATTGTCCATGGTTTGACGTAACATTACAACTGGAATTTCTGAAATCGCTTCTCGAATCTAGGCTTTCAATTCTTCCGTTGTTGCAGTAAAGATGAAGCTTGACGACGAATTGACCGATGTGGACTTCTTATGACCGCATCTCGAACAGCTTGGATATTGACTGATGTACGAATGGTTCGCGCACGACCTGGAGGTTTCTTTCCCATTGCTGAACCAGATTCCTCGAAATTATGTATCCATGTTTTAATTGCATGTGCTGATGGAACACGATCGTGGCGTCCTAAATTAAGATGACGGCGGAATTCTCTACGTGCCCCCTCCATACTGTCATTGTTCTTGTAAAAAGCTTTGATCGCAAACGCACGATGCGCACCACTCCAAGCATCCATGATAACTAAATGGCAAGGTTTTGTTGACAGGCTGGCATACTTTATTCAGTGGTACCAATCGCCCACGGCTACCAACACAACTTTCAAAATTTCCCGTTTCTTTGAATCACCCTGTAGTTCTATTTTGAATGAACATTTATCTCTCTTGTGATTATTTATTATTATTTATGATAATTTAACTAAAATATTATAATATACATTTACGATGCTGTGAGTAATTTTATTTCTACAGGGTGTTGAACTTTATTTTTCAAAAATGTTCAATAAATATAATAATGTTATCAATGTAAATGGTTGCAATTGCATATTTAAACGTAGTTTTTAATTCTGTTCAACTTTTTTTAATAACATTTTCCAATATTGTTAAATTTAAAGGTACTTTACTCTTAAGTAAAATTCATACTTTTTGACAAACCTCGTATACGACTAAAAAAATTTGATATTTGATGACTGTATTTTAGATTTTAGAACATGCAGAACTTTTTATAAAGAATAACTTTTATTCCTAAAATTAAAATAAAAAAGTTTTTCATATGATTCCAACTTAGGGGGACATTTTGTATAATACGCGTCTAGTTGTGACCTACATATATCATTGTTTTCTCTTAACTTGTATTAATAACGCAATAACGCGATTGCATTCCATTAATAATTTGTCGTTGAGACCAATTGGGAATAAATGTTTTTGAAAGGTATCACTTCCGCCAGTAATTTATTTTAACTTTCATGTGGTAACGTTTTTATCAATTGTATAAACTTCAAAGACAGTTAAAATGCCTAAATCACAATCGTCAAGGGTTATTTTATTTCAACCTCTAGTTTTTTTGCTTCGACGAAGATCCTTATGACCTCTTTTTTTCAGATTTGTTTTATAAATGCTCTTAATTTATCAGTTGTTGCAATTGCATTTCAGTTGATTTTTCTAAGGGACAAGTGTAAACCCCAGCAGTTTTATTTATCAATGAACTCAATAACCCCTCTAATAATGTTTCTGCCTTCGGAATGCACAATTTTATTCGATGAAGTATCCGTGAATATAAACAGCGACTGGAACAATACAAATGTTAATTGCCTTCTGTAAAAGCCATTCAAAACATTAACAAAATGTACTTACAATTATAATACTATAATTTTTTAAGATTATGTTACTAACTTGTACCACTACTGCCAATTTTTAGTTTAATAACCTTTGACATTTTCCGGGGATCGTATTTGCTTTGGAATGTACTTTTCCTCCCTAGGTATGAAAAGTACAACTTTCCTCCCTCAAATGAGGTGTGAATGAGTCAATTTTCAACCCGGTTGGGAAAAATAGCTATTTAGTATTACAAAGGAGGAAGGTCGTTCCTCCCTTAGGTAATCTTAATGCCCTCGGCAAGCCTTGGGCATCAAACGTTACCTGCGGGAGGGAACTAACCACTTTCCTCCAGAGTGATATATATGATTTTTCTACGACCAATCAAGAATCCCCGAAAAAATCCGAGTATGTAATGATTTATCCCATAAACAGGGATTGCATGATCTAATTTAAGCAAATGATTTTTTATAAGAGTTGTTTCTAAATCTTTAAAGCATGCATGGTTAACGATGAAGTTATTAATTTTAAAAATAAAACAACAGATCTTGAGGTTTTTCTCTGCTGTAACTAGTGCTAGGCAACCGACTTTCAACCGATGCAGATCACGTGGTTGAATTGCCAAGAGAACCGATGTTTGTGAAAAAACCATTGTTTTTATTTTATGATTTGAAGTTTGTGCAATCATGAGTAGTGATGAAGAAGAAATTCCTCAAAGTATTCTCGATGAAGCGAATCAAGTATCCTTAAACTTACTTCCAGTAAGATCACGAGAAAGATATGAAATAGAATATACCCTATTCAAGAGATTAAGGTCTGAGAAGAAAGTGAGGAAAATCGTCGCTCTGGTCCAAATATTCGATGCTGCGTGTTACACTAGCTCTCAAGAAAAACATTTAGATTAAATATTCCAAAGTAATTGCATTTTTAAAACGAGAAACGGTTGGATATAGACCCAAAAAAAGCAAGTACCTTCAGCAGAGAAGATGTTATGAAATTCATCAAAGAGGCTCCCAATAGTGAATATTTAGCAATGAAAGTAAGTAACTCTTTTTTTATCAGCTGATTTTTGTTAGTGCTAGTTGCTGTTGCAGGTAGCTTTAATTTTTGGAGTCCCCATGGCTTTGCGTTGCGACGAGCTAATAAAAATGACAGTTGATGACATTGAAGACAAAGGAAATGTTTTAATAGTGAAAATCCTCGATTCAAAAACCCACAAGCAACGAACATTTGCCGTAGCAGATCACATTGTGGAAGGCGTTAATGTAATTAAGATCTACAAAGAATATAAAGCTTTACGATCGAACAAGACCAATCATAATAGATTTTTTGTGAATTACTTCAAGGGAAGAATGTACCGTGCAAGTGATTGGAAAAAAACACAATGGCTCAGATCCCTGGCAAGATAGCCAAATACTTGCAATTAGGAGAACCAGCGACATTCACAGGACACAGCTCTCGTCGTACTTCAGCATCTTTGCTAGTAGAAGTAGGAGGAGATATTTTAACCTTAAAAGGACACGGCGGATGGCAAAGTACGTCGGTGGCGGAAGGATATATTAAGGAGTCCCTTGCAAAAAAAGTTGCTAAACAGATTATGTCTGATGTCATGTTATCTTCACATGATGACAATCCTCAACAGGAGTGTGCTCCGGATCCGGATGGAAGAAGCGTTACTATACCTATTGTTAGTAAATCTTCACTCTCTGCCACTTGGCTTTAGTATTAATAATATTACCAACTGTAACATTAATATTTCTATGTAATTTTTGTATTTTCATAAATAAATCTTACATTTCTAGAAATAAATTGTCATTTAAAAACGGGGGGAGGTAAAATTTTTATCTCCCTAGGGAGGGAAATGGCCACTTTCCTCCCTCTACAAATGGAGGAAAATCGTGTTTTCTTACATGGTAACGAGCACTAACTATTTTTAGAATGCCTTTGTTGTATTATTTTTACGTTAACATTGTAAATATTTGGTGTTACTTTTGCAGTAAAAAAGAAACAGTTGCTTTATAAATTAATTGTGGTCTAGCGCTTTGAAAAATTATTTTTGCAATTACATGTAACAAATAAACTATGATATGGTAGAACGCATTCTACATGACACATAAATTCATCTCTTTACGCTTATTAATATATAGAATTATATTAAAACGTACATACGTATATATTTAATTAATTATAACTTCCTATGTCCGTTTTGTAATTATTCGTGCATATACTAACAATGTGGTTTAATTTTTTACTGTCTATCGTGACACACGAAGAAGTGTATTTACACAAATACCTATAGTATTTTAATAAAACTCAGATTAATATGAGTACGAGTATATTAAAATGCAAAATATATACGTTATACAAGGTAATGAAGAAGATTTACATGTTTCTTGATGAATGATCGCATCCGAAATGTTTTTTCAGTGAGAATGTTGCATTAATTGGTAACTGTTCTCTCGGTTTCAGAGTAATTAATAATGTTTAAAGACTTATATAGAGTGAAATTAGTTTTCCAAGATTATTACATAAGTAACATTTGTGTTAATTGTTTACCTAATAGTTTTAAGAGTTTTTGTGAGTCAAAATAGCACAAAAATTATTAAATTTTTATTTTGCTTTTAATTATTTGTGTATGTATTGGTATTGATTTATTAAAATTTGCTTGTTTAGAACATTATAAATATATAGTAAAAATTTTAAGTGTGGATTTGAATTTTATTTAGTACCTATATGATTTGAAGCATCTTTTCAATTCACTAAAATATTGTTGTTATGCCATCACCAAAATTATGGAAAATTACAGAAGAAACTGCACTTTTATAATGTTTAATTCTAAAGCCCTTGTTAAAATACTTAGACCACACTTTTGTGTAACAAACCAATTAATATTGTATATGGTTTTAATTGTTGAAGTTTAGGGGAATAGGGTATTTGCAAAAAATTAATATGCCTTTTTTAAATTTTATTTAATAAAACTATTTATTTAGAATTTATTGTATTCAAAATTAGAATTGTTTATCTATGATTGGATCAATACATTAAATTGAAATTTGAATATTTACTTGACGCGCGCGAACGATTTTGATTGGTTACCGAGGTCAAGTCGCGCTGTGACGTCACCATTGCTATAGTATACGAAGATATACTGCCGTTCCCGCCACATCTGTATAGAGTATTAAAGTTTTGTGCTCTTTATTTTTACTGAAGTTACCATGCCAAATAAGTTAGAAACAGGCTTCGTGAAAGCCGATTCTACCAATTTACCCAAAGTGCATGTGTTTATGATATGGGATTTTTAATGAAAAGTAAAAACACAACATTCCTGTAAGTAAGAGGGTTAAGACAATAGTGTAAGTTTTATGCAAATTGTAATTAAAATAGAATTATTTTTATTTGTTTCTACATCAAATTTGATTTAATTGTAACATTCGAAAAAAGAATTACAACATTATTTTAAAAATTAATGAAGAGGAAGAAAAGATAGTTTTGTCGAATGTCTCGACTGTGCAGCATCACAAGGTAATAATTTAGGAATGATTTATGATAAATATTTTATTACGACATTTTTAAAAATATAAATAATAAAACGAACAAGGCCGAATTTCATGATAATATTAACAAATTCCAGGTGGATGCAAGCACGGTATTGCATTTTTATTTTGGGTAAATAGAAGATATGAAAATGCATCTCCAACTGATATTGAATGTTATTGAAGACATGTATAAAAAATGGGAATTCTCCTGATAATTTGATAATTGTAGATCGCAATCCTTCTATAGGAGACAGGGAAAATAAAACTCTTTTAACTTCTAGTTACTTCGCGACGTTTCGGAAACGTTCCATTTATTAACATAAACGGTGGTGTTTCCTTCTTCAGGCGCTAATGGAATACAAATACAGTGAGTTGAATTATATCACAAGAATATTATACTATTTTATAATAACAAATTCCTTATAGGTAATACACAAGTTCAAAGGTTACTTACGTTGATAACATTCCAGTGAAAGTGGTCGAAAAATAAAATGATGACAATTTGTCATTAATCGTCATTACTTAAAATCTATATAAATAAATAAATATGAGGACAAACGAATGTAGAATAATTACACCACAAATAAATTGAACAAAACAAATCATTAACAAAGATCTTGTATAATTGACGGCACATTTGTAAATGCTTAAATTTTACATAGAACTAAGATAATTTTTTAATTGTACGTGTATGAAAATGATAATAGAAAACCTTGTATACAAATTCGCGGCAACATTTCAAAATTTGAAAATCTTAGAATTCCTATAAGTTATGCAACCAAAGATACATTAAACTAAATAATTATGACAAAACGCGTAATAATAACTATTCAGACTTAATTTTACTGATGATATTATTGTAACAAATATTTAAGTTGTTCTTATCTGTTTTGAAATTGATATTTTGTTATGGACATTAATGTAAATCATTTCTGAAATCATTCTTTTATAATAATTAGTTTCACATCTAAGATTGTAGGTTCTTCAAAATTAAAATTGTGACCAGTTTGCTTATGATGTACAGCAAGTGCAGTACTTTCTGTATTCTTATTTTTGGAACAATCATATTTGTGGTTTCTAATTCTATTTTTTAATTTTTGTTTTGTTTGGCCCACATATAACCCATTGCATCCTGGCAATCTATCTTATACACTACGTTAGATTTTTCTATAAGGGTGTTTTATCTTTCAATTTTGAATAACATGTGTTATATATGGTATTATTGTTATATAGAATGATTTTTATTTTATCTTTTTTAGAATATTAATTAGTTTATTACTTAGTTTAGGGATATTGATTAGTTTTTCTGTATTGGAAATCTATATTGGTGATAGTAGTGTTAACAATATTGGTGGTGGGATTCGTTGTAGTACTGGTGGAGTTATAGTATATAAGTTTTTAGTGAGTTTTTGGGGTAATTATTTTTAATAAGGGTGGTCATTAGTAGTTGTAAGTTTTTTCCCGTAGTTCTTCACTGCATAATGTAATTAATTTGTTTTTATAGAGTTAATAATGTTTAGTTTTTGATGGAAGGGTGTTTCGAAAAGTAATTGATTAATAAATTATGACCAACATATAAAATTCACTTTTGAGCTTGAAATTGATAAAAAATTGCCATTTTTAGACCTAGAATTAATCAGAAATACTAACACAAGACATTACTAATCGACCACTACACAAAACCTACAGCGTCAATAGAATTATCAATTACTTTTCGAAACACCCTTTCCATCAAAAACTAAACATTATTAACTTATAAAAAACAAATTAATTACATTATGCAGTGAAGAACTACGGGAAAAAACTTACAACTACTAATGACCACCCTTATTAAAAATAATTACCCCAAAAACTCACTAAAAACTTATATACTATAACTCCACCAGTACTACAACGAATCCACCACCAATATTGTTACACTACCATCACCAATATAGATTTCCAATACAGAAAACTAATCAACATCCCTAAACTAAGTAATAAACTAATTAATATTCTAAAAAGATAAAATAAAATCATTCTATATAACAATAATACATATATAACACATGTTATTCAAAATTGAAAGATAAAACACCCTTATTAGAAAATCTAACGTAGTGTATAAGATAGATTGCCAGGGATGCAATGGGTTATGTGGGCCAAACAAAAAAAAATTAAAAATAGAATTAGAAACCACAAATATGATTGTTCCAAAATAAGAATAAGAAAGTACTGCACTTGCTGTACATCATAAGCAAACTGGTCACAATTTTAATTTTGAAGAACCTACAATCTTAGATGTGGAAACTAATTATTATAAAAGAATGATTTCAGAAATGATTTACATTAATGTCTATAACAAAATATCAATTTCAAAACAGATACGAACAACTTAAATATTTGTTACAATAATATCATCAGTAAAATAAGTCTGAATAGTTATTATTACGCGTTTTGTCATAATTATTTAGTTTAATGTATCTTTGGTTGCATAACTTATAGGAATTCTAAGATTTTCAAATTTTGAAATGTTGCGCGAATTTGTATACAAGGTTTTCTATTATCATTTTCATACACGTACAATTAAAAAATTATCTTAGTTCTATGTAAAATTTAAGCATTTACAATGTGCCGTCAATTATACAAGATCTTTGTTAATGATTTGTTTTGTTCAATTTATTTGTGGTGTAATTATTCTACATTCGTTTGTCCTCATATTTATTTATTTATATAGATTTTAAGTAATGACGATTAATGACAAATTGTCATCATTTTATTTTTCGACCACTTTCACTGGAATGTTATCAACGTAAGTAACCTTTGAACTTGTGTATTACCTATAAGGAATTTGTTATTATAAAATAGTATAATATTCTTGTGATATAATTCAACTCACTGTATTTTGTATTCCATTAGCGCTGAAGAAGGAAACACCACCGTTTATGTTAATAAATGGAACGTTTCGAAACGTCGGAAGTAACTAGAAGTTAAAAGAGTTTTATTTTCCCTGTCTCCTATAGAAGGATTGCGATCTACAGTTATTGAAGACGTCCACCACTGTCAGCTATTGGAACAGACAAGAAATTTATAACAGCAAGTGAATTGTAAAAAAACAAGTTCTGCATTGGAATCTGTGACAATAGATACATCCGGTTTTCTGTCCAAGTTGGTTGATCAAGTGACTATTAAACAAATAGATTGTCAATTATCAAGATACACTTATGTGTAGTAGATAAAGCTGTCTACTGTGGATCGATTCAACGTTCACTTTATAACTTTACTAAAGATGAAGATGTATTTTCAGATTTTAATGTTTACATGAAAAAAATTATTACTCCAGAACTTTGTAAAGAAATTGAAGAAAAAACAAGAAATCAAACGAATGACCCACTCTTATATAAAATGAGGTTCGGCAGATTGATAGCATCAAATATTTATGAAGCAAGTAAATGTCAGAAGCCTGAAGGAAGCCTAGTATATCGTATAATAGGAATAGCAAAATCATATGAAAGCAAATACATGAGGCGAAGCAAAGAATTAGAACCCCAAGTTATATCTGAAACTGAAAAAATGCTAAACTGCAAAATTGAAAGAAGCGGTTTACATTACATTCCTTCGCTACCTATGTTAGGAACTTCTCCAGATGGAATTGGTTTTGACTTTATAGTTGAAGTTAAATGTCTTTGTTTAGAAAAAATATTGACCATTATTTATCCAATAGTGAAATAAGCAATAAAGTCAAGGGACAAATTAATTTACAAATGCTGGCAACTGGAAAGAAAAAAAGTCTGCTGTGTATCGCGGATCATGTTTGGACTTCATTTGATGAACAGTTTACTGATAGTATAATTGAAAGTGCTGTTTGTTTTTGGGATAAACATATTTTGACTTATTCAATGAAAACTTTCATGGAAATTTATTACTCAAATTTTATAATTAGAAAAATAAAGTTTTCTTGTACACATTATATTTATTTTTGATTATTGGTAAAGTATTAACATTTTTGAATGTCATAATCATTTTTTAATAATAGGTGTTTGCAAATTAATCAAACCAGCTACAATAGTTATTATATAATCAATGTACGGCATTATATTCACATCAAGGCAAGAAAGTGGCTCTAAAATATTATATTCTCTAAGTTTCCTTATTACTCTTTCAATATGTATTCGTAAACTTGCTATACGCTTTGTCTCAATGACTTCATCGGCTGTTATTTTTTCTAATGAAGATACAGATGGTGGTCGTATAAGTTCGCAATTTTTTTATTTAACACAGTTTGAATTTGTTTAAATCGTTTGTCCGCCATCACACCAGTTTTCTCGGGTAAAACTGACATGACAATTGCTTTTCTCAAAAAAAGAGTATCGCTTATTCGCCCTCCGTACCCTTTGGACATGTATACAATAAAGGCGTCTAGCGTACTGACAATCAAATATTTTATTGTATTGCATTTTTTATAATAAAAAAAAAAAAAACTAAAACAAAAAAAAGATTTTCTAATTTCAATTTCAAACGCATCTAAAAGAACACATATATGACTATAATTTGCACGAAATGCTATTGGCAAATTCAGTTTAATATTGTCTGCATCTGGAAAGAATATAAGATTTTTCAAGCAAGCAGCTATAAGTTTGCAGCCGTATGCATAGACGATCGCCACTATTCGCCATAGCTAAGTTACAATGCACAGTCGTTCGCCGCGTACTTCGCGCATGCTCAGAAGTTCCATTTTGGCGGAAAGCTGGAAAAACGCCGGAGATAGTTCATAGCACCTCCGAAAACTCGCCGGATGACTTATCAAAAAATTTTCTGTTTTTTGAAATGGAACGCGATTTAAATGTATTGTACAATGCTAATAGAGGTATTTATGATTTACACCCACCAATTTTTTATATTCTTCGTCTGTAAGTAAATATCATTTTATGATTCCCAAAAACATTTTTATGAAAATTAGAAATAAACAAATCAGAATAGTATAAATTTACTTTTCTGTTTTAAAAACATTACAGATACATTCGAGATATGGAAAACCCAATGGAAAGGTATAATAAAAACCAATTTAAAAAGAGGTTTAGATTTAGAAAAAATGTAGTCCGTGACGTGTTATTGCCCATGATTGGAATTCACGAGCCAATAACAAACAGAGGATTACCTGTTCCCGTATTAATTGGTCTTCTTGTAACATTGCGGTTTTATGCAACCGGAAACTTTTAAGTAGGTATAATCAATTTCTTTTGCTCTTCTTAAATTCCTATTTTGCCAACAAACATTTTTTTACTATTTTATAATGACTATATTTTATATTAAAACGTGTCAAATCATTTTTATCATCTTTGCAGATGGTTTCTGGAGATTTACGAGGGCTGAACCAGAGTACAGTGAGCCGTATCATAGTACGGTTTACCCGAAGAATTTCGGCACATAGTCGAAACTACATAAAATTCCCTGACAATGATCAAAGATTACGTGACATGCAAAGAACATTCTATAGAATTGCCAATTTTCCTAATGTTTCTGGCTGCATTGATTGCAGTCACATTCCTATCATTAATCCGGGAGGACCACATGCTGAACTATTTAGAAATAGAAAAAGAACATTTTCTATCAACGTACAAGTGGTTGCTGGGGCTAATCTGGAAATTTTTGACATTGTTGCACGATATCCAGGAAGTTATCACGATAGCCATATTTTTAACAGGAGCTCTGTAAAAGGAAAATTTCAGCGAAGGAAACTACCTGGGTATTTGCTTGGTGATGCGGGATATCCATGTTTGTCGTACCTATTAACTCCTTTTCGAGAGCCACATACACTAGCCGAGCAACGTTATAATGAAGCACACATTCAAACTAGAAATGTTGTCGAGCGATGTTTTGGCGTTATAAAGCGGTTGTTCCCTTGTCTAAGTCGTAGACTTAGTACGAAAGTTTCCACTTCTTGTTACATTATTGTTGCTTGTGCAGTTCTTTACAATATTGCACGTGCTCATCGTGAAATTATAAAGGAACCTCTACAGTTGCCTCAAGATAATATTCCAGAAATTTTTTTCCCGCAAGAAATGAAGGTATAGGAAATCTTATGAGGGCCACTGTAGTGCACAATTATTTCAATTAAATTTTTTTAAGTTTTTAATACTGATATATAATTCCAAAGAAAAATTAATATCACATCTGGATGTGTAGTATATGCTTCTCATTTTTATTAGTAATTTTGTGATAATTTTGATTTGATTTTGTTTGTTCTTAAAAATCAACATTTGTGACAAGAAAAACTGAAAAATTTTGATTGTGGCTTCCCAATTAATTATTGGGCCCTCTTTTAGGATTTTGGTTTTGATGATGGGTCATCAATCAATAACCATGATCTAGCTGACGTTTCAACCGGAAAAGTCCGGTCTTTATCGAG
Organism: Abscondita cerata; assembly: GCA_030710515.1. Classification (NCBI taxonomy): domain Eukaryota; kingdom Metazoa; phylum Arthropoda; class Insecta; order Coleoptera; family Lampyridae; genus Abscondita; species Abscondita cerata. The sequence goes on from JALBCR010003371.1 coordinate 28,737, forward strand.
GCATTTGAAGATAATGGTAAATTGGATGACAGATATTATCAGAAAACATTACATGTTAGTTCGTCTAAATAGAACGTTTTTTATTTTTATCATTTTGACGTTATTTTTCTTAATTTATTAATGGTATTTAGTTCACTTAGGTTTAGTATTAATGTTAACGTAGATGCTTACTGGATTTTCTGATAAGAGCTGTCATCCAGTTTACCATTATCTTCAAATGCCTTGATAAAGACCGGACTTTTCCGGTCAAAACGTCGGCAAACTAAAAGACCATGGTTATAGATTTATGGCCCATCCTCGAAAGCCAAACTCTTAAAATAAGGCCCAATAATTAAATGGGAAGCCACGATTAATATAAATTACTAGGAGTCCACTGTTAAAAGTGAAAAAATTTGTTAACATGCATTTCTTTGTATCAGTTATAAGTGTGTAGGTAGCAGTTATTCTATCAAAAAGTCTATTTATTAACAAAATATAGATTATATATATATTTATTTTTTATCTAATTCTTCCTGGATTTTTTTAAATTTTGCTTTTTGCTCTAGCATTTGAAGTCTGGCGGTTTCTCTTCTATATTTTGCTTCTTCCAAGCGCAATATATGAAGTTCCTCTAATTGTTCTGCCTCTCTTTTTATTAGCTGGAGTCGCGCCTTTGTAATTTCATCTAAATAGGAAGTTTCTTTAGAGTGGGATGTTTTTTTAATATTTTTTTTTACTAGCGGATGATGTATCTAAAATTTGAAAATGGTAAAAATGGCTAAGCTTTTAAATCTAAATTTAATATACCTGCTACAGAAGGTAGCTCAGGAGCAGATGATGGTCCTGGAGTGACATCTTCTATAACTGCCACCTTTGAACTAACACCAGGGGCAGATAGCGGACTTGGAACTGGTAATGGTTCAATTCGTACAACGGAAACTATTAAAATATGTTACCTTTACAGTGCAATGCAATACTGCAAATTATAATAATTCTTTATTATCATTTATATGTAGTTACCTCCTGCAATATTCTGTAAATTAATCCCATCAGAATCATCCGCCACATCAATTTCAAACTCTAAATGTGGGATAAGGTTATCAATTTCAGGCATAGGAGAAGGTGGAGGCTTAGGCGGTCCACCCCCTGTAGCCATCATCTCCCGTCTTTCTTCCGCTAGGGCGTTTTTTCTTGACCTTTTTATTTTGTCCCATAATCTTTTTAGTTGGATAACTGTTCTCTATAATATTTTAATCAGTATTATACCATACAAGTGCAGTGGCTTATAATTTTGTGTAATAAATATAAGGAATCTCAAGTATATTATGAATACCTATTATATTACTTATATTACCTTTTCAACTGTCACCGCATTGTACTCTAGAGAAACGTGTTCCCAAGCTTTCTTCTTTTTGTCAATGTTGTTGGCATCTGTTCTTTTATCCTCTATGATAGAATAACGTCCCAATATTTGAATAAATAGCTCTTTATCCATTGCAGAATATTTTACTGTCATTATATTACGGTATAATTCGACAATAAATATAAACTGCGCTTAACAACTGTTTTCAAACTTTTAGGTTATTTATTACACGACATGAACAATCTACCGGCTAAATAAGTGAAATGCGCATGCTTATTAACAAATGAAGCACCGGAGATTCGCTGGAGCGGCGGCGGAGAGATCGACTATGCAATACAAATTGCGCGCCACACATTCACCGGCGAATCTCTCGGCGATTCGCCGAAATGAATTCCGGCAAATCGCTGGCGATCGTCTATGCATACCAGCCTAACTGTCTTTCTAAAAATCCGACTTGATTTTGATGCAGACCAACCAAACTGATCTCCTAAACGATCAAAAGTATCATTTGCTTTGATTTTCATGAAAGTCATTTATTTCATCAATTCCATATTTTGTATACATGTGTAATAAGTCACCAATCCAAGACCATTCTGCAAGAACATCAATGTACTTTTTTGAGCTGAGACTTATAAAATACTTAATCAAGGTTAAAGCAAGTGACTGCATTTGTTTCTTTTTTTGTTGCTCTTCTTTGATTAGCGAATTATTACAAGAACTACATGACGACGGCTTGTAAAGCGATTCTAATGAAAAAGATTTTGCTATGGAATTGATTGAACTTGACGAATTTGATACTACTGATCTTTGTTTGGGAAAATCGATGGGGGGCACCCTCTATCAGTAGATATTTTTTCACATATAATTGATAAATCGCAAGATGTAGCTTTACGACGAAAATGAGGTTTGATTAGTTTTTGACTATCTGACTCCAATACTTCGCAAATCATTTATTTTTCATGTGCAGCTACTGACGATTTCAACTTGCAAGTGGAATACCGCTGGATTTGTTTTTGTTTTTATGAAAAGCATTGTACACAACAGCAGCTCTTGAAATGCCTAAATTTTTACCAAATTTCGTTAGTTTTGGTATACTATCAACAGCAGCACTACCTTCAATGTTTCTTGTTAACATGCATGAACTTTTAGCAGGAATTTCAAAGTTTGTTAAATGTTGGGTGCTATTTACATCTGCGATATCTTCATTGATCTATCTTGTTAATGTACGACACTCTGTAGTCTCATCCAACAGAGAGCTGCTTTCGATATTGTTCGAGTTATCATGTGCAGAGGTACTGTCTGTTCCAATTTCAATTATACCTTGAATACCTTTGTGTAATAAGTCCTCATTCAAAATCTGAAAATAATTATAAATTATTAAAATGTCTTTGTTTTTCTTAATTCAGTCAACCCAAGTTTTTTTTTTAATTTTTTATACTCAATTTATGAAAAATATTTTTTTAAATAAACACAAATTTTGGAAACAGTCAATTTACTATTTAAAACTTACACCAGTCTCATTATCCACAAGCATACTTGTTGGTTTGCTATTCGCAACCAGTGGCGGCTTGTCCATATGGTCATTTGGTCAATGACCTCCCAAAATTTTTGACAATTATTACGTGTTTTATTAAAATAGGTAATTAAGTCGCAAGTACAATAACTTAAAATTTATCGGCCGTCGTTCGTAATTCATCCTCTTCAACCTTAGGCTGGCGGTGCGAATTGTCCTCATTGAATTAGATCTACCCGAAAAACTCGAATAACGTGCAGCGCCCGAATAAACGCAAACGTCCGAAACAATAATCAACTTTTGGTCATGAGCCGGGTCCCGCAGTTTACGTTGACTTCGTATAGGGTGTACAACTACGCTCGATTTTTGATTCGATTTTCGCGTGTTTTAAATCAATTTAATAATTTATATTGATATGTTTTACTGTTGTTGTGTTGTTTTGTAAAAATACTATTTTTGATTCGCGTGTGCATGCGCTATAATAGAAAATGTCGGTAGTGCAGAAAATTAAACAACTAAAAGTGTGGTTGTGAAGTATCAAATGTATTTTACTGTTTTGTTTGTTTATTATTTTCTAAAGACTTGTCAGACTCGCTATAGTCCAAATCCGGTGTCAGAGATTTAGAAACATTTAAGAGGAAATAAAAAAACATGTTTCGTCTGCAGAACACATAATATGCTCGGTAAATTTTGCAACCGCAGGAAATGTTGATGTTCGTACACAGCTAGACAATGCTTACAGAAAATCCCTTAGAGATTTTAATGAGAATGTTTCGAAAAATCGCTATATTTTGAACAGAATTGTAGATTGTATAAAATTTTGCGGTGCATTTGAGTTATTTATATTTTTTTAAGTATGTCTATTTTTTAAATTAATTTTGACCTCCCAGTATGATTGACCACGAGCCGCCACTGTTCGCAACGTGAAGAGTACCCAACTTTATGTGAAGTTGTTTATCATTGTTTAACTGTAAAATTAAACTATTAATTATTTTAATTTGAAGAGTAAAGTTACAGAGGAATGAAACAAGATATTTACTGTATTTGTGATGCATCCAAGCACATTTTAAGATTTATCATTATTCAATTGAAGGCATAGCAAACGTCTAAAAAACACAGGAAAAAAATTCACTGCAGAAATCATGTATCCTCTATCGACAGAAATTTTTTGGGAAAATTTTGCAAGAACCCTATTGTATGGACACCAAATGTTATGAATTTAAAAAATATTTATATTTAGTTCATAACGTACGGCTTTGTTAAACAAATTAATAAAAATGTTACTATGTTTTTTGGATGTATTTGTTAATAAGGAACATGCCTGTGAATTTCCTCCACTTTTAAATACCGGAAACAATTTTTTATTCACAATTTTACGCGAAAAAATCGTAAAAAACGATGTTTTTAATTCTTGTTTTAAGTCGACTAATATCAGTATTATTGGTTTTTATAGGTGTTAAAAAAACAAACAAATTGCAGCCTGAAAAATTAAAATCGGTTAAAAATTGTTTAAAATAATCGACATAAACCGACGGAAAAATTGAAAATTTTATTATTTTTTTATTTTGTCGAAAATTATTCTACAGCCTTGAAACTTGGTGGAAATATGTCTTTCAAGTGCATAATACTAAAATAATTTTTTCATAAAAAAATATTATAAGTTTTTGTGAAAATGCATTTGTTTATTGAAATGGTCTCAAAAGTTTAATTTAATTTGACCCAGTTCCCGTCATCTGATTGGACCCAGCAGGAGCTAATTTTTTTGTTCTAACGTCTAGTTTATGAATCCGTTAATGGCATAACGGTTTTTATAAATTTTCATTAACAAAATGGCGTTTGAAAAAGTATGACTTTTTCGGTTATAGTTGTTTGAACTAAATTTTTTTAATTTGCTTATAACAATGTTGTTAACAATTCATTAACAAAGTTGATACGTCAGTTGTTGATATTTTGTCTTTCTTTTGAAGTCGCTATCCGTTACCGGATGTTGCGCACCCTCGCATGTATATGTGTTGTGCTGACAGTAGACACATATACATGGGACCTACAGTTTAACGCCGATTCCCAACGGCTTAGTTGAGAGGTTTACTACTAGGCAAGTATACTCTCACTGGTTTGCCATTGCCTTGCGGAGAGAACGGCCGAAAAATTCGATGTTTGCACCGGGAATAGGAACCCGAGGTGCCTGCTTAACAGCTAACGCACTTAACTGCAGAGCTACGACCGCTACCCCAAATTAAAAAAAAATTGTTCAAATCGAAGCACACATGACGGAGATAGGACGATTTTTTTTGGCGTGCGAATTTGATACCTGAAACCTGAGCAACTGAGGGCACGACCAAAACATCGAATAAATTGTACTGCGGAAAAAATATTATTCTGTTCATTTAACAATTGAATTACGCATAACAGTTTATGTAATTATAAAGTACAAGTCTTTAACTACGTCATACTGTGCAAGTTTGAAGTGTTTTTGTTCATAAGTAAAGAGATGGCGTCATAAACAACTAAAAAAATTATCTCGGCTTACAAATATCGTACAACAATCTTTTTTTTATTTGTAAAAAACTACACGAATATGAAAGATTTATCACAATACATATATTTGTTTGTGAGTTAAGTGCACAAAAACCATAACCGAAACAATCGTACTTTTTCAAACGCCATTTTGTTAATTAAAATTTATGAAAACCGTTATGCCATTAACGGATTCATAAACTAGACGTTACATTAAAAAATGAGCTCCTGCTGGGTTCCATTATATGACGGGAACTGGGTCAGATTGAATTAAACTTTTGAGACCTTTTTAATAAACAAATACATTTTCTCAAAAAATTTACAATATTTTTATGAAAAATTATGGTAGTTTTATGCACTTGAAAGACATATTTCCATTAAGTTTCAAGGTTGTAGAATAATTTTTGACAAAATAAAAAATAATAAAATTTTCCATTTCCGTGGATTATTTTAAACAATTTTTGACCGATTTTAATTTTTCAGACGACAACTTGTTTGTTTTTTTCAACATCTATAAAAGCATAATACGGATTATGATTATTATTAGTGGGCTTAAAACAAGAATTAAAAACACCTTTTTTTACGATTTTTTCGCGTAAAATTGTGAATAAAAAATTGTTACCGGTATTTAAAAGTGGAGGAAATTCACAGGCATGTTCCTTATCAACAAATACATCCGAAAAGCTATATGGGATACTATAAGAAATGTCTGCCCAGATTAGCTGTCCAATCAGCTAATTCTATCGGCCTAAAGATGTTTTAGGCATTTAAATGCAACCATTCTGGAGATATAGTGAAAATCGTGTCGAACCGCGGTGCAATGTTTAATTAAAATTTTTGAAATCTAATTAAGCCACCGACCTTTGATAATATTCAACTTACAAAATACGTACCAAACTTTTTCAAAAATCGTAATGCTATACAGGGTGATTGTTTTACACGAATTCTAAATATTCTCGATTTTTTCAAATAAAACACCCTGTATATTTTTTTGAGAATTAATTTCTCGTGAAAAGTAGATAACAAACGATATAAGGTTTTATAATCATAAAACCAACTGTTCTTGAGTAATACTTTTGTGATAACATTCTAAAAACTTCTAGTTAAAAAATAATCATGTAGGCAAATATTACAATTAACTAGAAACAATTGCATCAATATTGTTTGATGTTTGTCACATAAAATTCTGTTTATAATTGTGGTCAAAATGAATTTTTCCAAAAAAGAAATGGTTGACATGATATTTATGTTTGGTGAAGCTTAAAAAAATGGGTTGCTTGAGAAGACATCCTCTGCAAAAATTGTTTGCTAGAGTTGGTGAAAGATTTTGTCACCTCAGTTTGGTGAAAATAGATTTTTTACGCGTAAATGATTTTGGTCTTATGGAAGTGTCCGTTTTAAGTGAGTTATACTATATTTTAATTAGATTTCGTTCCTGTTGATAACGCACATTTGTTTTTAAACTAAGTTTGATGGAATATTTATTTCTTTGTCATTTGATTTTCTTTTTAAATCAGTTGCAGTGTTTTGAATGCCTTATCTTCAATATTCGCACGAGAAAATTTAAAAAAAATGCTTATTTCGGTAATCACTATCGGGGTTTTCTTCGAATTATTTTACTCAAATCACCGTTTGGTTTTGTTGAATTAATAAAGTCTTTGTTTGTTTCAAGAAAAGTGCTTGAATGTTATCGCTTTTATAAAGTCAATTGGGTATTTGTTTTGACTAAAATGAACAGTATACTGATTACAAGCCACGGTTAAAATTCTGAATGTGCAGATTGATTATCTTTGTGAGAAACTGAAACGTATTTTTTTGTATGTAGAAATTAAAAGAGAGGAGGATGCACGTCCCCAGTTCGTATTTTAGTATTTTCAAGTTAGTCGATATTCGGACTATTGATTAGTAAAATGTAGTAAATGCATTAATGTAACTTAGCGGAATAATGTTTTTGAAATTATACAACCGCCAGTTAATGAAGTACGCAAAACGTTGTCCGCGTAACTATTGAGAAGTGATTCGTATGCGTGAGTTAAAGTTACATTGTTAATCAAAATAAGGAAGAATAGTTTGCAAAATAAAGAGATTTTCCGTTTGATTAAAGTTTTTTTTTATATAACTCCTTGAGAAATCAGCAATCTGCCCGAGGGCAATAAGCGTTTGTTTTGATTGAGTAAATATTGGACATGTAGAGTCTCATTCCAGTGAGTGATCTCCATACAAATATCTAAATCATAAGTCTAGATTATATTTGTCTGTATAGTCTTAGGTTTAAACTTATCTGGGTCCTAAGGTAAGATCTGATGGCAGCAAACGTTTTAGCCTTTGCACTTCCTTGACTTCGCGCACGTTTAACTGATTAGCCAATACATTAGGATGCACTGACACTCTTTCACTGTATTTCGCACTGAATCGATGCATGACTTCTTTAAGACGGATTCCAGATGGATAATGTCGTTGGAGACGTAGTAAGGAGCATCCGCGATAGCACGCAAGACCTTGTTTTGAAACCTCTGCAGGATAGCGATGTGGGAATCACTAGCAGTTCCCCATAACTGGATACCGTAAGTCCAGACCGGTTTAAGAATGGATTGATATAACAGTAGTTTATTATCCAAGGATAATTTCGATTTTCGGCTAATGAGCCAATACATTTGACTTAGTTTTAGTCCTAGCTGCTTTATTTTGGTGAATAGATGTTTCTTCCACGTAAGACGTCGGACCAAGTGCATGCCGAGGTATTTAGCTTCCTCGACTTGCGGAAGTTGGCAATTGTTAATCTTTACAGGAGGACATGTTTCCTTGCGTAGAGTAAATGTAACATGCAAGGACTTGGTTTCGTTAGCCTTAATGCGCCACGTTTTTAACCAATGTTGAATTTTATTTAGGTTTACGTGGAGATTTCGTGAAGCCGATGCAGGATCGGTGTGGGATGCCAGAATAGCAGTGTCATCTGCGTATGTTGCAACCATGGTAGTTTTTGTTGTTGGTAGGTCTGCCGTGTACAAGAGATATAATACAGGACCCAGTACACTGCCTTGAGGTACACCTGAGTGTATGGGATATAAGACAGTGTTTTCACTGCCTTGCTTTACTAGGAAGTATCTATCAGTTAAGTATGATTTAAGCAGTAGGTAGTGAGGATAAGGAAGAAGCTTCTTTAGTTTGACTAGTAAGCCTCTGTGCCATACCTTATCAAAGGCTTGAGATATATCAAGGAATGCAGCAGAGCAGTATCTTTTGGCATTTAGATCTCTATTAATTTGGTTGACTAGTCTATGTACTTGCTCTATTGTTCCATGTTTATTGCGGAAACCAAATTGATGTTTCGGGATTATTTCCCTTTCAGCTATTATTATATTAAGTTTTTTAACGTATAACTTTTCAAGAACTTGGGATAACATTGGTAGTAGGCTATGGGGTTTTACTTGGTTTGAGGATCATTATGATTTTAGCAACTTTCCAAGTGCTAGGAAAGTAGTTTGTTTTCAGAATTGCATTAAATATGTAAGTTATTAGTTTGTAACATTTTTCAGACAATTCTTGCAATATTTTTCCAGAGATAAGGTCAAATCCTGGAGCCTTTTTGCTGTTGATTTCTTTCATTATGACCTGTTTTATTTCTTTAGTTTTGAACTTTCTATGTGGCAAATCCATTTGCAATGGGATATCTACGAATTCTGTTATCTCGTTTTTTTCTTTGGTGGATAGCTCTGAAGGAAAGAACTTGAATACATTTTCTAGATTTTTTTGAGAAGGCTTCGGCTTTTTCTTTATCGTTTCTGGCCCAAGTGTTGTCGTCATTTTTGATTGGAGGATTGTGTTTTTGGGATCTTTTTAGCCTTCTTGTGGCTTTCCAGATTGAGTACTCCGTGGCTTCAGTCGGTGTAAGACTTTCTAAATATTTCTGAATACCATGGTTCCGTTTTTCTTTTAGCAAGTCTTTCAATTCTTTAGTGGCTTTATTCAATTTTCTTTTGTTATTTACTGTTCTGGCTTGCTGCCATTGTTTCCGCAAGTGTCTTTTTACTGCAATTTTTTCTTTAATGGCTGGAGAAATATCACTGTTCCTCTGAGGGGTTACAAGGGTGGGTGTGGCAAACCATGCAGCCTCCTGTATCTTCTTTGTTAAATATTCTACCTCAATTTCAATTTCCAGTTCAGTCTGTAACGGTTGATCTATCGAGATTAAGAAGTCCAATTTTGCCCTGAATGCCTTCCAGTCTGTCTTACTGTTGTGCAAGGAAGGTTGTTTTTCTTTATTCAAGATCTGCGAGTGTACGGTTAAATTACTATAGAATGGTTTGATGATAAATCAAAGCAGGTCTTTGCTTTACATTTTTTGGTATCAATTCCTTTAGTAATGCAGAAATCTATTGCATGTGGAATTTTCTTATATTAGCTGGCCAATACGTTGGTGCACCGGTAGATAGTTGTTGCAGATTGTTCTCTTTCATTGCTTTAAGGAGTTCTCTGCCTAGAACCCCAAGTTAGGTGTTTTGCATTATAGTCTCCCCCTGCGAAGAATTTGTTGCCTAATGTTTCAAAGAATCTTTCATAATGCTACTTTTTATTGTGGTGTTGAGGTGGACAGTAGATGGCAGACATAGTTATTGGTCCATGCTCTTCTTCAATGGTTACACTTGTGGCTTGTAGATAATCTTTAGTGAATTTTTCTATTTTGTAGTGTTTTATATTATCTTGGATGATAATGGCAGTTCCACCATGTGCTTTGTCACTCGGGTGTTTTGTTTGATATATTTTGTATTTAGGGATCCGCATATAATGCTTGTCAGTATAATGTGTTTCAAAGATCATCATGATGTCTATGTTTTGGTCATATATGAATGTTGTAATTTCTTGAGCATGTAGCTGGAGGCCATTGGCATTCCAGATAGCTATTTTGTATTTTGGATGTTCTTCCATTATGCTAATTGGTTACGACGGTGGTGAGTAAGTTAAGCATTGTACCCATTTGTTCCACGAGTTTACTCATCATTTCTTCGAGTTTGCTTATCTTATATTAATATGTTATGTCGTTAGTGTGAACCCACACCTACTCTCGATTCATTTTCAAATCTATACGAAAATCAACCTTTTTCAAATTCGTCTCACATTAGAACGGCTTAAGATATGTTCGTTTCGAAAAAAGTTTCGAGTTTACGAAAGATGTGTCTTTATTTTTCGATTTAGATTTTTTTTGTACGAGGGCATCTTCGAGGTTAAAAAAATGTTAAAAATAGTCAAAAAAATTTCAAACAAATTGAGCCGTAAGTTGACCACAACTCGTTATTTACGGACCGATTTTCGAAATTCCAAAAAGCATCATACGCGGATAAAGAAATAAAAATTTTTGGCCGTTTCAGTTTTGTTAGACCTCGCGTGTTTTCAAAAGTTATAAGCGAAAAACGTTTCCGACAAAATTTCATTCGAAAACTAAAACGGCCATAATTTCTAAATTATAACAGATAAAAAAATTTATTTAAAAAAAACGTTCCTTTTATGACCCTATCACATAATGTTTAAAAAAATTTATCATTTTTAAAAAAATTTTTTTAAGGAATTTTACATTGTTATACGAATACTGTAATTTTTATAACTCCGGAACCATATTACGTAAAAACACGAATAAAAATCAAAATATTCGTAATTTTGCAAATTTTCGAATGGTTTAACTGTAGAGGATTTAATTTCACCCAAAAAATCTTCGTATGCACGAACTTGATGACTCACACACGCGTAACTGCGAGCGTTATGCGAACCAAACAGTCAATTTCACCTAAATAAACTTTGTTGTATTACGTTAAAGCGGTCGAGCCAATAAATCCGCTTCTAAATATTTTTTAATAAATAATTTCTATTCGGACTACATCCATATCTTCTATATTAATATGTTATGTCGTTTGTGCGTCCTCACCTACTCGATTCGTTGCGAGCGCACACCCAAATACTCTCGACTCATTTGTACGAATTCACATGGAGTACATACTCTGCATTCATATTGATTACTCAACTGATGAATGTTAATGTAAGTGCTAATTATTGTTCATGACTGTCGGCTCTTTAGAAGCTAATTTATTTTTGTAACTTAACGCATGCGTAGCATGCTGGCTTTGTCTAGTATTGTTGACATGATAGTTGATTGATGGGATTACTTGATTATTTTACGCCTTGTTATTGTTAGTTATTTGTGGATAAGACGTTCCAGGCTAAATATGTTGGGTTGATGAAAGCTGTGTCTGTGGCAGTGATTTTTTTTCTTAGGGCAGGATATAATTTCTGTTGCAGTTGTTTATGGGCAAGGCACCCTCTATAATTGGCAATATGTTTTAGTATGTCCATAAGCCTGACATCTGGTGCATTACGGGACTACCTTTTGGCATGGGGCGGTTCACATTTGATGATGCTGTTTCTTATTCTGTCTAGGTTGTATACTTGCTTATTATTTTCCTTAGGCGTAATGTCAATATAAAACATTGGTAAAACCTTTTTTGTGATGCGATGTTTTATGTTGTGTATGTTCACCACGTCGTGGCCTTGCACAGCAAGACATGTTCTTATGGCTTCGATATCTGTGCCGTAGTGTTGTCCTCTCAAAACAAATCGGGATGTTTTCTCGTTTTTTAGTCTAAATGTGTGATATTGTGCATTTTTGTAATCAAGCTCTTTTAATTAATGCTTTAAAGTGTTCGTCCTCAAAGACTTTACTTTGATTGTTTCATAATTGGTAGTTTTAACAGTATATTTATTACTTGTGATTTGTTTTAATAAGTCGTGTATGTGTTGAATTACTCCTACCTTATAGATAGTTATAGGAGGTGGTTTAGGCACATCCTTTATATTGCCTTGATGATCTTTTTCTTTGTTAATTGTCGAAACAACGCTAGCGGACTAATTAACATCTCTACCCTGCTAAATATGGAAATACGGTATCGTGAATGGGCATTTTTTTCGTTAAATTCGGCATAATAACAGACTGTTCCTGTTTAAATAAATTTAGTATAACAACGACATAAGTCTTGGAAAGTTTTAGTTTATACCCCAAAACGAATATTCGGCTCATCAGAAGAAAATCAACTGTAAATAAACAGATTGTTTATCCCGGAAAACTATCATGCTTTGAGTGATTTTTGTGTGCGGTAACGAATAACCAAAATTAAGTTATGCAACGTCCTTGCGTATTTTTTTTTTTCGTTTTGTTCTTGTTTGGTTAAAGAACGCGACCGTGGTGTAATTAATATTTGTAGATACTCTTGTATTTAGATAGAAAATTTTACGTCGTTGGTGTCTTTTTTTATGAAGCGATTTCTTTAGTAAGCATTTGTTGAACATTTAAAAATATCTGGGTGACGCCTTAAAAAAATCCCAATAGTGACTCGTATTAAGGACTTTTAGTCTTCCGTAAATGTAAGTGAGAGACATTTCTTAGACTTACCCCTCACCGATGAGTTAGCTTGGCACTTGTTGCGTCTTGTTGTGTATTTTAGAATTTTCATGACGTTACAATTCATCAATTCTGTCAATACAGTCTAGGGTAAAGGCCGGTGAAGAACGTGAATTTGAAGTTGTGGCATCTTTGGTTGACAACCCGCAAGTGAGCACAAGGGAATTAAGCACAAATCTAGGTCTTAATAGAAATGCTGTTCGAAGATTTATTAAAAAATAAGTTCCACCCTTATCATGTTGAATCACATCAGGCTTTAACTGAAATAGATTTTCAAAATCGTGAAGCGTTTTACCAATGTATAACTAACAAAATTAACGATCAACCGGATGTTATTAATAACATTCTTTTACAGATGCGGCAAATTTTTATAATAATGCATACTTCATTACTATTCTGATAGCAATCCTCACATTTTAATGGTCTCGGACCACCAGCATAGATGGCATATTTGATTGTATTGTGATTGGTCTCTTTTTCTTTGATGAAAGTCTCACTGGTGAACGATATTTACGATTTCTGGAATCTAATTTATTTGACATTTTAGAAGATATCGAGCTAGAACGAATTCGTACGATGTGGATCCAACATAATGGTGCTCCTCCACACTAATTGATAAGCGATATCTTGATGAAACCTCGATCTCCGTATGTTACGCCCCTTGATTTTTTTCTCTGGGACTACGTTAGGGAAATAGTTTATGAAGATATTTCTACCACGAGGAAAAATATGAAAAATAGAACATTTGAATCGATTACACCCGAGGTGTTGTCAGAAGTTAACCTTTCTTTTTTTGACATTATTCAAAAATGTTGGTTGGGCATGGGCAGCATGTTGATCGTTAACTTTAAGTTTGTTAATTGCTTTTGTTGCTTATGTATACGCACTTCCTTTGGAGTTCTTCATTCTGTTACCTTTAAGTTTGTTGCGATTTAAATTTATTATTTGTACTAAAGTATTAATATCCTAAGAACAGTTGGTTTTATGACCATAAAACTTTATATTATTTATTACCTAATTTTTACAAAAAATCAATTTTTGAAAAAATATTCAGCGTGTTCCATTTGAAAAAATCGAGAATAATTACATTTCGGGTAAAGCAATCACCCTGTATAGCATTACGCTCTTTGGAAAAGTTCGGTGCGTATTTTGTAAGTCGAATATTATCATAGGTCGATGGTACAATTAGATTTCAAAAATCTTAATTACAGACATAGCACCGCTGTTCCCAAATTGATTCGATTTCGGCATTGAAGACACGTTATCTCCAGAACTGTTGCATTTAAGTACCTAAACCTTATAATATTTTGCTTGTAAATGTCACGACTAATCAATTTTTAAAAAATGTTCGGGGTGTTCCATTTCAAAAAACAGAATTTTGGGTCAGAATTTTTCAACCTGTATGCACATAAATATTTTTAAAATGTAGATCTAATAAGAAGGTATTACCATACCAAAGTCCACGCGCCAAACACCCACCCTGTATACATATAAATGCTAAAATTCAGTAAACAAATAAAATTTAAAAAATACATAATAAAGTTTTATGTTACATTATGATTTTTTGCCTTAAACTCATCTAATGATATGGACAATTTAATATTAAACTTTTCTTTAATTTTGTTTTAAATTTGTTTAAGCTAAGACTTCTGATTTTTGTTGAAAACATTTTGAAAAAAATAGCCCCATTATGTTTTCGTGATCTAATGTGAGAACTTAAGCTAAAATATTTAATACTGATGTTACTTTTATTTCTTGTTTTGTAATTGTGCGTATCTACAAATTTCGTAATATGTTTGAAGTTTGTATGACAAAGATACTATAAACACGGTATATGGTGGCAATTTATGCAAGTTGTAGCGTTAGGCATAGAAATTTCGCTGAAAAGCAGAAAGGATATTAAAATAGTAATCCAGTCGTATAGGCAACCTTCCATTCCACTGTGCAAATATGCTGCATGGTTGATTTTCAAAATTTTTCGCTCCAATTCAACTTCGATTGGTAATCGATTTGGGGATTTTCTCTCTTAATCGATAGGTCGATTTCCGATTTCCGTTATTCATTTGCTTGAAGGTGACGCCATTTCTTTTGTAAAGAACCTCACTGCGTTTGCCAGTTTATTCCCATGCCATCGGTGTTTATTGGGGTCGTTTCTTCAAAATAGTTAATGTCCAGTAAGGGAGAAACCTTATCCTAATACTCGAGCATTGACGTAAAAGGAAATTTCGGAATTTTTGGCGAAGCTTCTGAGAGTAATGATTACATACCAGGCTTTCATAATTATAATACACACCTTGATTTCTAGGGAGGTTTTCCTTCTTCCCTTTAATCTTTCTCTTCGGTTCTTATGCGTTACTACGGACGTTCTGGATACGACAATTAAATCTGCTAGATGACGAATCGGCCAACATTTCGCGTTACCACCTGGTCGGTTAGACGTAGAGGGTTGTCAGGGATATAATCGATGTGGAGTACACTGGATAATCGTTACTGGTGTCTCAACAACTAGGTTAATTCCGGGGTTGTCAGTGCCAATCGGATCCGCCAAACTCCACCATAAAGGGCTCATTATTTCTTTATTATCTCGGGAGTGTCGTATCTCTATAAATAGATTGTAAACGCAAGCAGTCAATCGTTGCCAACCAAACGTGCCATCAGCACTTGATTTCGTGTTCCAAAGTTTTTAATTTGCACTTACTTATATTGCGCTGTACGCTTTATAGAATCGTGATTGTCTTATGCCTTCAGCTAACTTTTTGTACGAGTATTGTAAGGGTATATCTTTTGGTTGATACACTTCAAGCCAACCAATTGTAGGCTTTTTTTATTCGGTGCACGGTTACGGATGGATCCATTCATAATTTGTTAAATGAAATTAATTAAAATTAATTAAATTAAAAAGGTAAGTAAAGATTTGTTTGATTAATAATTTGACTGTTTTCAATTAACTGAAAGTTTTATTGTAGAAAAAAATTAAAAAATATACCTGTAGAACTAAAT
The DNA here is from genome assembly GCA_030710515.1 of Abscondita cerata. Lineage (NCBI taxonomy): Eukaryota > Metazoa > Arthropoda > Insecta > Coleoptera > Lampyridae > Abscondita > Abscondita cerata. The sequence goes on from JALBCR010003371.1 coordinate 44,553, forward strand.
GTTTTTAATTATGGAAACTCAAAAATTTGTGGTTCCGAAAAAATCGACAAAATCTAATTTTTTCTATTAAACACTTTTAGTTTAATATTGCTTCAGGAAATAAATAAATTACCGGGGAAGGAATTCGTTTAGTTATCTTTAGTTGAGTCTTCTATAGTAGTGTGAGGAGCAGAAAGTCAGGCAAACACCCTGTGTATTATTCCGCTGACGTTTCGACTGACTATGGCGTACGTGATCGCTAACACGAGTCGACACTAGATGTCGCAAATCTTATACTTTGAATATGATGTATCCTCACTAGGGAATATAGTTGACAGCACGCATTTGTACAATAGTGAACTCTAGCTCCTGAAGAGTACCAAAAGGACGAAACAGCTGTCGAATGATTCTCGATCTTTGTTTGCTATTATAATAATAATAATAATGTTTATTTGAATTAAATACAATACAAATAAACCATAACCCACAAAGGATAACCTGTACGTGGGTGGATATGTCTTACATTACTATTTTATGTTAGGTAGGTATTCAATAATATTAAAAAAAATTTACGAAAGAATACAGAATGTATAAATAAACGCAAAATACGTATTTCTATAAAATAATATAAAAGTTTTAAACATGAACACAGTATGAAAAAGCACTCAGATATAATGTGTAAAACATATTATCGACTATAGCATTCACGGAAATAATGATTGTATATATTCTTTTTTGGACAATTTTAGAAATTTTTGTTTTTTTTTTAAATCTGCTTAATGATAGTCTTGATTTAATTGCAATAGGTAATAAATTATATAGACGTGTCCTAGGAAAGCAAATGAACGTTGCCCAATTGTTAATAAACTCCTGTCAGTATAAATATTTCCTTTAGTTGTTTGTCTAGTTTTATAATGCTGATGTTCAATTAATGGTAGTTTTGATTTATTTTTATAAATTTCAATAATTTACCGCAATTTTTTGGGTCGAATATATTGCTGTCAGTATAAAATTTTTCGCTACTGTATAATAAATCATCTACTTTTAACAATATACGTAAGAATTTTTTGTATAATTTCTACTCTTTTTATAAGTTCTTTAGTGGTTCTGCCCCATGCTATAATTCCGTATGATAATCTCGATTCTACTAGGGAAAAATACACTTTGGCTAATTGGTCAAAATCTAAAAAAGTTCTAATTTTTTTAAATCTAAAAAGAAAACCACGTAATATTTGGACAAGATGTGATTTTTCCATTTAAGATGACTGTCAATGATGACCCCCAGATATTTAGTTTGATTTTCCCTTAAGAGATTATTTTTATTATCAATTTTTATAAAATTAAAATTTGGAAGCTTGTCTGCATAACAACAAAACGGTACAAACTTTGATTTATTGAAATTTATTGTTAACAGTTTATATTGATGCCAGTTATAAATATATTGCATGTCATTTTCAACTACTATTTTTAAAATATCCCAATTTTTCCCTTCATAAAAAATGATTGTGTCATCAGCAAAACAACTTATGGAACCTTTTGTTTGTAAATTTAGAAGGTCATTTATATATATATTGAAAAGAAGAGGACCCAGAACTGTGCCTTGTGGTATTCCACACTGTACAGAGAGTTTATCACTTTTTGTTCCATTAATATCTACAAATTGCAATTTTTCAGATAAATAACTATTTATTAAATTCAATGCAGTACCTCTAAAACCAATGACTTGCATTCCTTCTATCAGTAGTTTATGACTCACTGTATCGAATTCTTTGGCAAGGTCTAAAAATACCCCAATTGAACAATTTCTACGTTGCATTCCTGTATCAATTTTAAAAGTTAAATCTTTATTGCATCTTGAGTAGATTTATTTTCTTGAAAACGTTTCTTGAAAAAGTTTCTTAAATATGTATTAATTCTACGCATTAAAATTTTTCAAAGATTTTTGCAATATTTGATATGGATATTGGTCTATAATTTGAAGGGTCTTTTACGAGGATATATTGAAAAATTCTTAGCCTACTATAGAACCAAACAAAATTTCAATGTCAAAATATTTTATTACTCAACAAATTCTCCTCTTAATTGGATACATTTATTACAGCGAACCTGCAACGTCTCTAGACCTTTAAAAAAATGTTTCTTCTTGCTCTGCAAACCAGACCTCCACAGCTTCTATTACCTCCTTGTTGGAAGAAAATGTACGACCTTTTAAACTTTTTTTCAGTTGAGGAAAGAGGTGATAGTCGGACGGAGCCAAATCAGGTGAATAAGGGGGTGTTCTAGTAATTCAAACCCTAAATCACGAATTTTTGCATGGCAACATGAGATTTGTGTGCAGGGGCGTTGTCCTGCAAAAACAAAACACTTTGGATAGCTTTCTCTTTCTCTTAAATATTTTCCCGTAGAGTGGTCAGTAATGTCGAATAGTAATCTCCAGTTATTGTTCTACCCTTATCCAAAAATCAATCATGATTACTCCATGGCAATCCCAAAAAACTGAAGCAAGAACTTTTCCAGCAGATTTTTGGACACGAAACTTCTTAGGTCTTGGAGAACCAGAGTGTCGCCATTCCATCGATTGTTGCTTTGTTTCTGGATCGTAGAAATGTACCCAAGTCTCATCCATAGTAACAATTCGGTTTAAGAAGTCTACATCGTTTTCAAATCGAGCACAGATCGAACGCGATGCTTCTACCCTTGCACGCTTTTGGTCAACATTCAAACATTTGGGGATCCATTTTGCAGCAATTTTTCTCATGTCCAAATTGACGTGAACCATATGATGAACGCGTTCGTATGAAATATTCAGTGCTTCAGATATCCGTTTTAGCCCAATTCGACGGTCTGATAAAATCATGTCATGAACTGCATCGATATTTTCGGGGACTGACACAGAAACTGGCTTTCCCGATCGGTCATCATCTTCAATGGAAAATTTACCTCTTTTGAAGCTTGCATTCCAATTTTGACGGTCGCATACGAAGGACATTGATCACCAAGGGTATTAAGCATATCTTCGTAAATCTGCTTACCTCTTAACCCTTTTAAATACAGGTACTTGATGATGGCTCGATACTCCAATTTTTCGATTTTCACAATTTCGGTGGACATCTTTTTTCATTTAATTTATTGCGTGACTCTGGTTTACTCTTTTGACGTCAAACTTTACACTGACACTTCTAAGTTATTGTTCGTTGTTATGGTAACGCGATATCAATACATCCTCGTATGTTACCATTTTTAAATAATGGTTTTACTACTGCTATTTTGAATATAGACGGACATATACAAAGAATAAATATGTTATTAATTAGATTAGCAATAGGAGACCCAATTTCATTAGAAATTATTTTTATTAATTTTTCACTGATTTTATCATATCCGGGAGATGCGTTATCTTTTAAACTATGTATTATACTAATTACTTCATTATCATTTGTTGGTGTTAGAAAAACAGATGAAGCCATAGAAATTTTCAAATTTCCTAATATATTAACATTATTTGTATTATTAATTTTTGAAGCTAGGTTTTTACCTACATTAATAAAATATTTATTAAATATATTAGCAATTTCTGTATCATTTTTCGTTACTTCCCCGTTTTCGGTTTTTAGTTTTTTTATCTCAAATGGTTTGTCTTTGCAATTTGTTAATTTATTAATAATATTCAAAAAACTTTTGCTATTTTAATATTAGGGAAGGTCGGGCAAAGTGGCTACCCTAAGCTTTGAATGACTACCTCTTCAATATATATCAATATATTTTATGTTATATTATCAATTTATTCTCTCAACCTAATGTAGTTTCCATATCAGATTGTTATTTTCGCATATAACAAAGTATTTAATAGTATTTATAAGTTTAAAAGCGAAATGGAAATTGGCCACTTTACCTACCCAAGTTGGGTAAAGTGGCATAGTCTCAATAAAATTCAGTTTTTGTTACATTAATTCAAATTTTATTAAAATTTCACAAAGAAAATAATGAAATAAGACAAAGTAACTCAAATTTTCTTAATTATTAATTGGTTATCAACTTATCAAACTCAAAATTTAATGTTAAGAACAAAATTCGCAAATAAAGTCATTATCTTCGTCACCACAGCCTGAGCATGCTTCATGAGCCCATCGTTTACAAATAGAACACTGTATCCAGCCATCATCATGTTTTGACTTAGACCAAGTTTCTCTGCAGTAAAAACATTCAGGGTCGTCATCCATATCATCGTCATCAGTATCGATGCATTTCTTAATTTTAATTTTAGGCTTCTTAGCACTTTTATTTGAAACAATAGCAAATTTAGAAACTCTTTTGGAGTTTTCTTCTGCTCCTGTAGTGTTTTTTCTTCTTGCAATTCATTTTATATGGACTGCTAGTTAAGATTGCTGTACGACCCCTCTTTCTGGTTAGTTTTGTTGTTTTAGGCAATGCCTTGGGAATCGGAAACAAGTCCTTAGGCGATACTGCAAAAGATGTGCTTGCTTGTGGACCTAATATTGGCGACGTTAATGTGCTTGCTTGCGAATCCAACATTGGCGGTGTCATTGCTAGTGTTTCTTCCAGGGTATCCTGTAGAACTGATGGAGACTCTCCTGTATCAGGTGTCTCATTCTCTTTGTTGGACTTATTCTGTTGTGTTTCCGGTTCAGCAAGAACCGTATCTGTTGTGTCTGCAGCCAAAAAGTCATGATCTTTAAAGACGTGGCGATCTATTGGCTCTATTCCACATTTACGAAAACCATTGACTGCAATAGACTGTTGGGCTGCCTCACTGTAAGCTTCGCCAAAGAGTTTGCTGAATTGAAAGACAGTTATTGCTCTTCCTGGGTTATTGCGAAGATACTTCTCAACTGCGCGGATGTAGTATTTGTTCACAGGCCCCATGAAAGACACATCCAGTGGTTGAAGCAGTGTGGCGGCAAACACAAGACGGTGGTGTGATTTTTTCTTGCCAATTCAATAAAATCCAAATTTTTAGTGTGCGTTTTATGTCCATCCAGAATCAGGAGAGCTGGATCATCTTCAGTTGGCTTGGCGAATTTGAGGAAATGTGTAAACCATTCTGTAAAAATGTCCAACTGCATCCACCCTGACGAATGACAAGCAAATGCTGTACCTGGTGGTGCCCCATCTTGAAGTTCCACCTTCATTCTTTTCCGAGGAAAAATAATAAAAGGGGAATAAAGTTTCCACCAGCCGCCATACAAATTACAACGGTGCTTAATATTCCTCGCTCTGCTGAGGTGATAGCGCCCACCTGCTTCTTTCCTTTTTGCGCCAATATTTTAGAGCTCTTACTCTGCACTGTCGTAAAGCCAGACTCATCTACATTGAAAATACGATGAGGTGGGTAGCTTTTTAGACCTTACCTCTTCTAGAAGGTCAAAAATTTTGTGACACTTACTTTATTAAAGCCCTGTGCTCGAGCAAGAGAGGTTGCTTCTGGGCTTCTTAGTGTCAGTTCGGATGACGTTTTCTAAAAGCAGAAATCCATGCTTTTCCAGCCATTTTAGTATCTTTACTAAACTTATGTTCTATATTATTGCGTTCAGCCAACTGATAGGCCAGTCTCCGTACATCTTGTAGAGTTAATCCGTAGAATCGCTTTTCCATTTCTAAAATGTGATGCACTAATTCTTCTTCTTGCTCCGGACTAAAAGTTGGACGGCAAGATCCCAAATTTTTTATTTTCAACAGCTTCTTTGTTTATTCCTTTTACACGTCTTTTGAGCGTCGACCGAGGAACTTTGAATTCTTTGCTAGCCTTGAGGAAGCCCATTTCTTCGTTTCTTACAGCCCTTATAGCTTTTTCCATTGAATCTGGGTCCCATGTCTGTTGCTGCGACTTCCGTTTGTATGTACTTGGCATTATCTAAAACAATACTAAACATTATTTAAAACTGGAAAAGTTACTACTTAGAAGTGGTCTACCTAGGTCACTTTACCTAACCACTGAGTAGGCCACTTTACCCGAAACGCCATGCGACGAAAAAAGGAAACTGCTCAAATGTCAAATGAGGTTATATTATCAACGTTTGCCGTGAAATAACTAGTTCAATATAGAGACTAAACCGATAAAATATCACATTCTTTATAACTTTTGTTGAGCACAGTAATTTATCACAATGTTTACACCACTTACCTTAGATCAAAGACCACAAAAATCACTTTTTTTGTAATAAAATCTTTCCACGTGAACCAAGCGCGTCCGTGTTTACTGGAGCAATATGGCATCGGGCATTGAACTGTTTCCACACGCCGTTGACGGATGGCGCTAATTAGTTGGTTTTAAAAAGAAAGTGGCCACTTTACCCGTCTGGGTCACTTTAACAAACCTTCCCCTACTATTCTGAATTTTATTCCGGTAAAAATTATTTTTTGTGATTTTGATTAGATCGTTTAATTTATTTCGATAATTTATAAATTCCATTTTTTTATTTAAGTCATTAGGATGTTTTTGCAGTTTTTTGTTCAGTTTGTCACGAACATTGATTGATTTAACAAGCCCCTTTTGTAATCCATGATTTACGTTTTTGTTCTGTATGTTTAATTTGTTTAAATACTGTACATTTATTAATAATTAATGTTATTTCATCTGAAATGTGATTTGCCATTAACTCCACATTTGTCAATTTTTTTGCTTCAGTTTTTAGTTTTTGTAATCAATGATTTTTACAACATAATTTGATTTCACAGTATTATTTACGATTTTGAAGGGTAGCAATGCTATTGTAGGGGAATGATCTGTTATATTAGTTTTTAAGATAGCTGATAAGTTATTTTGTAAGTTATTTTTGGTTTAATGAAAATATGATCAATACAAGATTTAGAGTTTCTGATTATTCGCGTGTTTTTATTAATCATTGATATAAAACCGTACTCACCCATATCTAAGTAATCAGTAGAAAGTTCATTTTCTATTAATATATTTATATTCATGTCTCCTAGAACAATATTATAGTCATAGATATCTTTACTTGCAACTGCTAAGTAATTTCTAAATTCCTTCAAAAAGTCTTCACACAAATTGATGGAGATCTGTAGATAGAAGTAATGAGTATATTCTTACTTTTGTTTGTATAATTTTGTTGTTGTCAATGTTTACTAAATTTACGACATAGTTGAAGCAACATTTTATAAATAATATTATTCCATCATTTTGGTTAATTTCACCCTCATTATAGACAATATCATACCCAGGAATGCTGAAAAATATTTTGTCATGTAATTTCCATGTCTCTGAAAGTACAATACAGTCAAATTCAAATGGTATTTGACTTAAAAAAACACATAATTGACCAAAGTTCTTTTGCATACTTTATGTGAAATATTTAAAAATTTTCTACCTCGTTTTCAAATAAAACATTTTTTGTTGCAAATGGTTGAATTTCTAATGCATTATAAGGAATATAATTATTGTCATTAATAAATTGATTCATTTTTTTTGAAAAATTAATTACATTTTGTTAATAAAATAGCAATACCTACAAATTTAATTACAGTAATAATAAAAATTAGTAAATAATAAATAACAAAATTAAAGTCAATGCACTTGTTCGCTCATAAGTAAACGCATTATATTTTTTAGTCGCATTGATACATGATACACTTTATATGAAAGGCTAGAAAATTGAAATATGTATACATGAACTATCTAACAATTTTACAAGTTATTTGTTTTGGTGTTGTCCTGATATATTATAATAGATCCATCACGCGACCACACATTATTTCTGCCAAACTTTTCTTTCGCCATTTTCATTATCACAATTCGTTGCATTGTTAGATCCTCTTGTACCTGGTACCTTTTAGTTTGGTTCTATTACTTAATAATAACTGTTTTTGCTTATATGAGCAAAGTTTTACGATTATAGCGCGGTTTTTATTATTTTCATATTTCCCGACCCATCAATGTCTGATCTTGATAATTTAACATTCAATTTATTTTCTGCTAACATTATTAGGTTTTGTTCTAAATCTTCGCTTTTTTGTTCAGGAATTCCAAAAATTCTTATGTTATTTCTTCGTGAATACTGTTCCATCGCATCTACTTTGTCTACCAGTACTGCTTTTTCTTTAGTTAGAATTTCTACTTCATTACCTAAATCTTTAAACTTTTGTTCAAATATGTCAATATCACTAACACGTTACACTATTTTACTGATAAATTCTTCATTTTCTAAAATTTCTTTTATGGAACTTGCAACACAAGTATTAATTGCACTTAATTGTTCACGTGTTAATGGAGACATTATAGTACAAACGATCTTTAACTGAAACTAGCCTTTAAAATCTTATAAGTAATAGTAATAGTAATAGTAATAGTAACTTTATTTCCAATGGACAAAACATTTGTATAGGAAACGTCATATAAAAAACACACTTTGATGTATAAAAACAAATAACTAAACATTAACTAACATTGTTAAAAAGTCATTGGCGGAGTAAAGACACTTAGATATAAACTTTCAACAATCTTTTAAAATTTACTAAATGTTTTAATATTTACTGGAAGTTTATTAAAAGCGATTAATCCTAGACTGTTTGGAGATTTATAAGTTTTGACGCATTTATTAAATGGAACGTGAAAGTTTTCTCTGCTGCGGGTGTCATGTTTATGTACATCCTTATTCAGAATAAAATTATTTCTGGTTTTGAAAACGTGTAGACACAGTTCGTATAGGTACATAGCTGGCAAAGTAAGTAAATTGAACTTGATAAAAATTGGTTTACAACTCTCAGTACTGGAAACTTTTCCTATGCAACAAATGATACGTTTTTGAGTTAAAAAAACTCCAGCAGAAGATGTGGACCCACCCCAAAAACAAATTCCATACCGCATTCTTGACTCTACTTAGATTTTTTTAATTAATATGAAATCGTTCTTAATTTAGCAGCAAGATATTCACAATGGTGTTTCCAACTAAGAGTGTCATCAATGAATAATCCTAAAAATTTGACAGAATGTGATATAGGGACAGTTTCATTATCTACTTGCATTTCTATATCCGGGCAGTTATTATTCTGTCTATTGTGGAATCGCAAAGAAGTAGTTTTACCGGTATTTAAAAAGATATCATGTGAACAGAACCATCTATGTAGTGTAATGAGTGAATTATTACTTTTTTTTGCAATTCAATATTGTCTTGACTAGTTATAATTAAAGACGTGTCGTCGGCATATGTTATGACATCTGCTGGTAAATTTAATAAATCAATATTATTGATGTAGAGAATGAACAGAACTGGTCCCAGAATTGAACCCTGGGGTACGCCTCTCAAAGTTTTGAGACCTCTGAGCAAGTCTCTCCACTGTAATTGTTATAATTATTAATAGTTACATATTGCAGTCTTTCAATTAAATATGACTTTATCCAATCAAAAGCCCGACCAGTAACCCCATAGTTATATAGTTTGGATAGTAATTTATCTTTATTAACACAGTCGAATGCCCTGCTGAGATCGCAGAAGATTCCAACGGGCATTCCCCGTTATTTATCGCTTTTACAACTGAATCGTAAAATGTGTGAATTGCAGAACTAGTAGATCTACCACAACGAAATCCATGCTGGCTGTTTGACAATATACTATTGTTAGTTAGGATTAATTCTAGCCTTTTTAGAAAACAAATTTCGTATATTTTAGAAAACACTGAATTTATTGTGATAGGCCTGTAGTTTTCCATCTCAAGAGGGTCGTTTTTTTTAAACACCGGCACAATTTTACCTATCTTTAATTTTTCCGGAAAATATCCATTACAAAAGGATAAGTTAACCAGATAAGTTAATTGAGGGACAATAAAATGAAAAAAATTTTGACAATGAACATAGGAATGCCATCAGGACCAGACGATTTCTTATTTATTAATTTTTATACACTACTTCAAATAACTCACATTCCGTGAAAGGACACAAACTAAGAGGTTCTCTTAATGGTAAGGTATTTGGTTTATTATTAATTACATTTAAATTAGCACTAGGTATTTTGTTTAATATTTTCGTAGCGGCGTTATTAAAAAATTATTGAACGCATTTGCTACATCATTTGGTTCATCTGTTAAAGCACCATTTAGCCGAACGACAATGTCAGTTTTATGGTTTGAATCAGTTTTGTTAATTATGAAACAACGTTCCACGCAGCCTTATTAATATTTTCAGAAACAACAATTTTTGATTGATAATGCAAACTTTTTTACATTATTTATTAGTGTTCTATGTTTTCGTTTAGCTTGTCTGTAAGTAGGAATTAAATTTGGATACGCACGACTCAATACGTATAAGTCTTTTAATTTTGAACTTGATAACTTTACTTCATTGTTAATCCAGAATTTAGTTTTTCTGGGATAGTGTTTTTGTAAAGGAAAATTTACATTAAAATGTTGTAAAAATGTATCGTGAAAATAATTAAATGCGACATTTGGATCGCAGTGGTTATATAATTTCTTCCAATTTTCGTTTACTAAACCTGATTCAAAATGTTTAATGTTTCTTTTATTATAATAACGCCTACGGTAGACAATCGTTTGATTATTTACCTGCGTGGAGGCACTTCCATGAAAAGAAAATAGTAAGGTCCGATGATCAGAGATTACATTATCTATGATATCACAGGATCCTGGCTGATTGTACTGCTGTTAACAGAAATACGTCTACACTAGGCAACAAATCGACATCGTTTTTGTACATTGTACAACTTCTTGCGAACTTACAGCAGGCGATTTGAAAATTTTAATTTTGCTAACACTTATGTTGGCTATAATTATCGAAGGATCGACTTATGTAACTGCTTTTCCATATCTGTCGACACAGTTGCTTTATGCGAACCATTTGCGTACGTGATCGTTAACACGAGTCGACATTAGATGTCGCAAAACTTATAGTTTAAATTTAAATAAATGAGTAAAAGAACAAACTTTAATTGAACGAAGTAACGTTCACTACCTAATATTTAACGTTATCCAAAAAAACTAATAAAGAATAATAAGATTTCGGAAACTATCAACTTTTGGACTAAGGTAATTTGGTTTAAATCGGCATATTTTAGTCCCAGAAATTCTATAGTAGCTCTATGTACACGGTATATCAGGACACCCTGTAGAAGGGTGAACGTAGTTTAAGGTACTAGAAAAAAAAAAATTACCTTTTCTCACCACTACTTTTGTAGTAAATACTTAGTCTTTTTCTTAAAATCATTATGACGTTGTTTCAAAACTCAAAGAACAAAAAAAATTTCTAGCAGTAATATAGTGATAGATACTGGTACGTAGAATTTCTGTAGGTAAGATAAATTAAGAGTTGAAATTAAAACCCAATATTTTATAGCGTTTAAAAATATAAAAACTATTTAAATTTTAAAGTAAATTGATACAATCAGCATCAATGCTGCTAAAACTTCACAATTTTGTTTTTAGTAGTTTTTAAGAGCCTAAAATGGTTTTAATCTATACAGATGTCAAACCCAAAACGTCAGTAAAACAACATTATTGCTTTGCAATGAACTGTAAATATTATGGGCGATAATTTAACAAAACTGCACGGGTTGTCCATAAATTAGTTCTCGACGAGACATTGCCGTTGAATGAGATATACATGTAGCGCCTCAACTCCAACTAACAAATCTTTACCTTACCTGGATAAAGATATCTTCGGCAATAGAATAATATGTGACTTTCGCCCATAGAATTAAAACCGGTCAGAGCATTTAAATTAACAAATAAATCTTTTACGAAATTAAAAATGGTTAAAAACTGACGCATTCAATATTTTGTTTCATAAAACATTTATCAAACGAAATTTTTTCGATATCTAACTTTGTGCGAGGGCGTAAGTTAATCTACATTTTATTAACTCATTGAAAAAATACTTAAAATAAAGATGCTTTTCTTTATTGTTATTATCTAGGAACCGAAGATTCAGATTTCACAAGATATCGAAATTTAATGGTTATGGTTTTCGATTTTGTGTTTTGAGTTTCGGAAATAATAAATTTTGAGAACTTGGTGTTTGGTGAATGTGTGACCTATGCGGCTTGTTCTTGTATATCTGTTGAAAAGTAATTAATCAATCAATAGGTTTTAGAAATACAATAGATTGCCTTGAATGAACTGTTACGTGTGGTTTCAAATGATTTGGTCCGTATGAGAACGAGGGTATAATTTAGAGCTTCACTACAACATTGTGTGCTTTACACATTAAACGTTGATAGCATAGTTCATAGATTGTCGGGATAACACAAATAATCTAGCTTGCATAAATACATTTTTATCTTGAAATTACACTTAGATCCATGCTTCTAAAGCCGAAAAATGTTAAAGGCGAAAATATTTAAAGAATTTGAAATTTGAATTGTTAGCGTTAAACAACGATAATTAATTATTAAAATATCATAGAAATAATTCTCAAAATATGTATGCTTTTATGTCTTTTTTCAATTTTTTTTGATAAGTTTAAGCTGGTATTTGTCAGAACTCCAAAATTATACTTCCAAATTTTAAGTAACTTTACAGAAATTGAAATCGTAATAGTTTCTATTGACTTCAACTAATGCGATTTTTTCAATAATTTAAATTTAAATTACAAATTTCTGAAGTGAAACGAAAAATATTTAAATTAAATGTAAAATAATGTAGGGGATTTACATTTGTGGAAATGGTGTTATAAAAAACTCATTTAATGACATTCAGTTTTATTGTTACAAATGTAGGTAGTTAAAAAATCTTTGAGCATTGAAAAACAGCTGACACGTCACAGGTCAAAAGTTCTAGGAGGTTTCCTGAAAATGATTATATTGGTTTATTAATTTATAATCAATAACAAAATTATTTAATCCAACTAACATAACTACCCCCACTGCTTTATTGTAATCTTGGGACTTACGGTTTTTACTAGAAATGATATTCCCTGGCAACTCATACCCCAATTCCATCATTTTATGGATCCTTAATAGTCCAAGCAAATTAGACTTTTTAGAAGAAAAAATGCATATACAAATTATATTTGGCCCATGCATAATTCATAGGGGTAGAATACGAATCCGAAAAGTTTCTACATTTCCCAATGATGAAAATAATAATAATAACCCTTTATTGCCCAACAGCTTAAAGTCAGTTACAGATCAATATTAAAATTATAGGTTCTACATGTTACAATAAATTTATTGATCGTGTTTATTCAAAGTTTGTGATTATAGTACTTTTAATTTATATAATACGTTAATTCTAATTTAAATTTTCCAAGGGATGGGTGGTGTAAATAAATCAAGATTTTTATCATGTTATAATGTCTACATAGTTTTAACAATCGACAATTAATTTGTTGGTTTGTTGTTGGAGTGTCATACACTAAAGAGTTATAATTAGGAATTGTTTTAAACGGTATCTTAAATTTTAATTTTTCTAAAATATAATTATCATATATTGTTATGATTAAATTTATTATATCTTAGCTAAAGCTTATTTTTACTAGCAAGATAATTTTAGTTAAGTGTTTGAAATTCTTGAATTAGATAGGAATCTAATCATCTATAAAAAAAACCTTAAAAAAATGTAATTAATTAGTTTTAAGAGGAATAACTTACCACTTTTAAAGTTAATTGAGAGTGTGCAGCAACATTTGTGTGTAACGTTAGTTGCGGAAGTGATAGGAAAATTTGACGGTAGATGGCACGCGAGATGGAGAGGATTTTTGATTATTAAGGGATCAAATAGGTTTAATAAGATTTTTCAGAGTTTAGTTAGTAACGAAAATTATAAACAGGAAAATTTAAAAAATAATTTAAAACGAAATACTGTTTTTTAATTGAGTGATAAAGTTGAAATAAAAAAGATATAATTTAAAAAAAAATACTGTTTTGTTGATTGATTGTTAATTTGGAACGAAGTGCTGTTTTTGGATTGAGTGATAAAGTTGAAATGATGGAATAAGAAATGGAGGTATGGTTGATAGATGGAAAAAGGGATACAAAAAGCAAAGCGGTTTACATTTACGGATAATGGAGGCAAGAAGCAACACAGTAAAGGTTGTTTTTTTTGAAAGTTGGGCTTACCCCAAGTTGAGGGATTTTTTTTTAAAATTAAGAGTCAAAGGAAGAAGATGCCATCTGGATGGACACAAGGAGAATAAAATTATTCAGATAAGTTTTTTTTATTTGGAGTTGGTGTGTTTTCTTTTCTTTTATCAAAATCTTAACTTAAAAATTGATTAATAGTAGTTGACATTAAACAAAGTGATGATTAAAATTTAAAAACAAAAGAACAAAAGCTTAAAAAGTTTTTTTCAATAATGAGTTGCTCCGCCACTATTTGTAATGCACTCATCTTGACGGCTTGATATGCTATCATCTTTAGCTGCTTGTGGTATATCATTCCAAGCTTCTTGAATCCGTTGCTGAAGATCGTGTAAATTATCTGGAGAGTGCGGTAAATTACCCAGTCGCCTACCAATCATATCCCATACATGTACAATTGGCGACAAATCAGGCGACCGAGCAGGCCTTGTTAGATTCTTCCAAAAACCGTGTTGTAGCCCTTGCCGTATGAGGACGCGCATTATCCTGCTGGAAAATGGGATTTTGTAGCCCCTGAAAATATGGAAGGCCAACTAGTTGTAGCACATTAGCAATGTACCCAGCTGCGTTAAGGTTGCCGTCAATAAAGACCAAGGGTGATCTGCTACCATAACATATTGCACCCCATATCATAACTCCTTGAGTGAGGGCTGTGTTGCGTTCCACAAAAAATGTTGGATTTTTACGTTCTCCACGCATCCTTCTGACCTCTACGACCATCGTGGGTCCACAAGCAAAATCGGGACTCGTCACTAAACACAATGCCATTCTTGCGCCCAATTAACCCTTTCGTTGCTCCACTCTAGTCTGCGTAGACGGTGAAGTGGTGTAAGAGGAAGACATAAAAATGGACGATATGAACGCAACCCAATAAGATCTTATCCGGCGATAAACAGATGACATTGACATCATAAGTCTTGTACCTCTCATCCAATTATTTGCAATTGATCGAGTTATTGAAAATCTATCTCTTGTGGCCAAAACTCTTAAACGACGTTCTTCGCGATCTGTAGTCCTACGAGGACGTCCAGATCCACGGCGACGATGTTGAACCCCTTCCTCGGACCATTTAGACCAACATCTCAATACCGATGAAACATTTCGGTTTACACGACGAGCAATTTCTCTTAGCGAAAGTCCGGCCTCTTTCATACCAATAATACGGCCACGTTCAAAATCACTTAATTGGACAAAATGTTGATGTTGACGTACTCTCAGCATTGTTTTCAAGTTCAGAATGAAATTGTGAAGAAACAACAACAATTTGCAAACTTGACAGTTACTAAATGGTCTAATACTTCAAATTTATTGTTCTATGTGCTATGGAAACAACAGGCAAAAAAACAAAAACTACTGCCTAGATTTTATTCAAATTTTAATCATCACTTTGTTTAATGAAAATAGACGTTTCCTGAAAATTTCATTAAAATCGTCAGACAACTTTTAGGTGTTGCAATTTTTCTGGAAGTCAGTATATTTCTTGTAGTAGGGCGTCCAGCATATAGAAGAATATGATAGTTTGCTTGTAATTAGTGCATTATATAACAAACATATAGACTCGATTTGACGCTATTGTTTACTATTTCTAATTATAAAACCTAATATTTTGTTATATTCACTAAGTAGGGTATTAATATCGTAATTAAATGTAAACTTACTCAAATGTTATACCCAGGTTCATATGTTTAAAAATCCTTGGGGGTGTTTGTTTTGTTTTTTTTGTTTTTTGTGATTTTTTTTTTTTTGTTTTTGGGGGGGGGGAGGGGTGAAAAGTGTATTATTAGGAGAAGGGGGAAGGGGGGGTTGGTGGAAAAAGGAGGGAAGAGGGGAAGGGGGGGTATTTGGAGAGGAGAGTGTTAGGAAAGGAAGAATTGAATTATGGGATTATTGGGGGGTTAAAATTAAAAGATTAATAGGGGTATATTAATGGGTTTGGTGGGGGGAAAGGGGGGGGGGGGGGGGAAAGTTAGGGGGGGTTTAGGGGGGTGTTGGAGGGTATATAATAGGATTGTTAATTTTTAATTTATTGTAGAATTATGGATGTTGGTGTTGGAGTATATTGAAATGTATTGATAATGTTTTATTTATTTATTTTTTTGGTGGATTTTAAAATTGTTATTTAAGTTTTTTTTTTGGTTTATGATTGTGGGTTTTTGGATGTTTGGTATTTAAATTAAAAGGGGTAGTTTTAGTGGTGTTTGGTGGATTTTTTTAATGGAGTTTAATTTTTGTGTTAATTTGTAATGTTGTGTGTGTTTATATTTTGTTTTTTTGTGTTTTTGGTGTGTTTTTTTTTGTGTTGTTGTTGTTTTTTTTTTTTTTTTTTTTTTTTTTTAGTACAATTTTATTTATATTATAGTCACGTTGTATCACATTAATTGATCTATGACATTATAAACGATTTCTCAATGTTAAGTTGTAATCTAATTTCACTACACCAGAAACCAATCGTGTCAAGATCTCGTTGAAGCATATAACAACACATTACAATTTAGTAACTTACACAAATCGTTTATGAATATTGTGAACAATATGGGTCCAAGATTTGATCCTTGTGGTATCCCACTTGAAGCAATATGTTTTTCGGATTTATGGCCACCATACATGACATGTTGTTCTCTTCCATATAATACGAAAAAATAACGTTGCACTGTTTCTCATAAATTTCATTTTCTTGTAACTTCTTAGCCAAAATTTCATGATCTAATTTATCAAAGGCTTTTTTAAAATCAAGATAAATAACGTCTACTTGGTTTTGTTTATTTAATGCTTCATAGATATATTGAGTAATATTTACCAAGTATGTGGTTGTTGATTTCTTCTTCACAAAATAATGTCTTAAAGCAATGGTGTAGTATCAAAAACATAACAAAAGTTAGTGAAAACGTGGTGTTAGTTTCTTTCGAAGAGTTGTCAAAATAACATAAATCCTTAACACTTTGGTCAATTACCATAGTAAAAGCAACATTGAGTTTGAGAGATAATATTGATATTTCAAAATACCCAAAACTATTGTCGTTTTTAAAACGACAGAACGTAGGATATGTTCATAAAAAATCTGCAGTGCTCGATATTAGTCAAGTGAATCGTTTTTTCACAGAAGTGGAGATGCAGAATTTATAGCCCTAAAATTAAACATTTATTTAAAAAAATACCCACTAAACAGTTTATATAGAATATTTTTATAATATTGTAATTCTAGGTTGCTCTAATCATGGGCGTTGCAGGCGCTTGCAGAACCGATGAACTAACTAAGATGTCTATCCATGACTTATAAATAAAAGATGACATCATTGTGGTAAATATTCCCGAAACAAAAACTGAAATTTCTAGAAAATTCATAATCGTTGAACGAAACGGGATTGATATTACAAAGAAATATCTTCTTATGAGACCTTCGCACCAATTATGTTTATTCCAAAGTGTTCGTAAGGGGCAAGTTACAAAGCAATCAATTGGGCATAATACCTTTGGTAGTATGCCTAAAAAAATTGCAGAATTTTTAAACTTAGAAAACCCTCGTCTCTATACCGGTCATTGTCACTGAAAGTTACGTGGAGGATTCCATAGAATCTAAAAGAAAAATTGCAAAAATGGTTCAGACGGCAACTGAATTTCAACCTGAACCATGTACCAGTACATCCACACATTCAGCATTTACTCTTGTTGATACATGACAAGTTTTTGCTACAACGAGCAACGCAGAATTTAATTTACCAGTTGAAAATCTAAAAACAGGAATTACTATACAACATTCGGCAAACTGCACCTTCAACTTTTATGAGAGGACTATCGAAGCCATAACAACAAGTCTTGCTGTGCAAGGCCACGACGTGGTGAACATACACAACATAAAACATCGCAACACAAAAAAGCCTTTACCAATGTTTTATATTGACGTTACGCCTAAGGAAAATAATAAGCAAGTATAAAACCTATACAGAATAGGAAACAGCATCATCAAATGTGAACCGCCCCATGTTAAAAGGATAGTCCCCCAAAGCACCAGATGTCAGGCTTATGGGCATACTAAAACATATTCCCGTAAAACTTATAGATGCGTAAAATGCGCAGGCCCACATGAAACGAAGGACTGCACTTGCAAAACACGTGATAACAAGTTAAAATGTGTCAATTGTGGAGTCAGCCATCCTGCCAATTATAGAGGGTGCCTTGTCCATAAACAATTGCAACAGAAATTATATACTACCCTAAGAAAAAAATCACTGCTACAGACACAGCTTTCATCAACCCAACATATTCAGCCTGGAACGTCTTATGCACAAATAACTAACAATAACAAGGCACAAAATAATCAAGTAATCCCATCAATCAACTATCATGTCAACAATATAAGCAAACTCGAAGAAATGATGAGTAAACTCGTGGAACAAATGGGTACAATGCTTAACTTACTCACCCCCGTCGTAACCAAATTAGCATAATGGAAGAACATCCAAAATACAAAATAGCTATCTGGAATGCCAATGGCCTCCAGCAACATGCTCAAGAAATTAAAACATTCATATATGACCAAAACATAGACATCATGATGATCTCTAAAACACACTATACTGACAAGCACTATATGCGGATCCCTAAATACAAAATATATCATACAAAACACCCGAGTGACAAAGCACATGGTGGAACTGCCATTATCATCCGAGATAATATAAAACACTACGAAAGAGAAAAATTCACTAAAGATTATCTACAAGCCACCAGTGAAACCATTGAAGAAGAGCATGGACCAATAACTATGTCTGCCATCTACTGTCCACCTAAACACCACAACAAAAAAACAGCATTATGAAAGATTCTTCAAAACATTAGGCCACAAATTCTTTGCAGGGGGAGACTATATTGCAAAACACCCAACTTGGGGCTCTAGGCTGACAACTCCAAAAGGCAGAGAACTCCTTAAAGCAATGAAAGAGAACAATCTGCAACAACTATCTACCGGCGAACCAACGTATTGGCCAGCTGATATTAACAAAATTCCAGATGCTATAGATCTCTGCATTACTAAAGGAATTGATACCAAAAAATGTAAAGCAAAGACTTGCTTTGATTTATCATCAGACCATTCTATAGTAATGTTAACCGTACACTCGCAGATCTTGAATAAAGAAAAACAACCTTCCTTGCACAACAGTAAGACAGACTGGAATGCATTCAGGGCAAAATTGGACTACTTAATCTCGATAGATCAACCGTTACAGACTGAACTGGACATTGAAATTGCGGTGGAATATTTAACAAAGAAGATACAGGAGGCTGTATGGTTTGCCTCACCCACCCTTGTAACCCCTCAGAGAAACAGTGATACTTCTCCAGCCATTAAAGAAAAAATTGCAGTAAAAAGACACCTGCGGAAACAATGGCAGCAAGCCAGAACAGTAGATAACAAAAGAAAATTGAATAAAGCCACTAAAGAATTGAAAGACTTGCTTAAAGAAAAACAGAACCATGGTATTCAGAAATATTTAGAAAGTCTTATGCCGACTGAAGCCACGGAGTACTCAATCTGGAAAGCCACAAGAAGGCTAAAAAGATCCCAATCAAAAATGACGACAACACTTGGGCCAGAAACGATAAAGAAAAAGCCGATGCCTTCTAGAAAATGTATTCAAGCCCTTTCCTTCAGAGCTATCCACCGAAGAGGAAAACGAGATAACAGAATTCCTAGACATCCCGTTGCAAATGGATTTCAACATAGAAAGTTCAAAACTAAAGAAATAAAACAGGTCATAATGAAAGAAATAAACAGCAAAAAGGCTCCAAGATTTGACCTTATCTCTGGAAAAATATTGCAAGAATTGTCTGAAAAATGTTACAAACTAATAACTTACATATTTAATGCAATTCTGAAAACAAACTACTTTCCCAACACTTGGAAAGTTGCTAAAATCATAATGATCCTCAAAGCAGGTAAAAAGCCTGAAGACGTCTCTTCCTACATACCAATGCTATCCAAAGTTCTTGAGAATTTATACGTTAAAAAAGTTAATATAATAATAGCTGAAAAGGGAAATAATCCCGAAACATCAATTTGGTTTCCGCAATAAACATGGAACAATAGAGCAAGTACATAGACTAGTCAACCAAATTAACAGAGATCTAAATGCCAAAAGATACTGCTCTGTTGCATTCCTTGATATATCTCAAGCCTTCGATAAGGTATGGCACAGAGGCTTACTAGTCAAACTAAAGAAGCTTCTTCCTTATCCTCACTACCTACTGCTTAAATCATACTTAACTGATGATACTTCCTAATAAAGCAAGGCAGTGAAAACACTGTCTTATATCCCATACACTCAGGTGTACCTCAAGGCAGTGTACTGGGTCCTGTATTTAATACACGGCAGACCTACCAACAACAAAAACTACCATGGTTGCAACATACGCAGATGACACTGCTATTCTGGCATCCCACACCGGCTTCAAGAAATCTCCACGTAAACCTAAATAAAATTCAACATTGGTTAAAAACGTGGCGCATTAAGGCTAACGAAACCAAGTTCTTGCATGTTACATTTACTCTACGCAAGGAAACATGTCCTCCTGTAAAGATTAACAATTGCCAACTTCCGCAAGTCGAGGAAGCTATTATACCTCAGCATGCACTTGGACCGACGTCTTACGTGGAAGAAACATCTATTCACCAAAAGAAAGCAGCTAGGACTAAAACTAAGTCAAATGTATTGGCTCATTAGCCGAAAATCGAAATTATCCTTGGATAACAAACTACTGTTATATCAATCCATTCTTAAACCGGTCTGGACTTACGATATCCAGTTATAGGGAACTGCTAGTGATTCCAACATCGCTATCCTGCAGAGGTTTCAAAACAAGGTCTTGCGTGCTATCATGGATGCTCCTTACTACGTCTCTAACGAAGTTATCCATCACGACATCCCTCTGGAATCCGTTAAGGAAGCCGTGCATCGATTCAGTGCGAAATACAGTGAAAGAGTGTCAGTGCATCCTAATGTGTTGTCTAATCAGTTAAACGTGCGCGAAGTCAAGGAAGTGCGAAGGCTAAAACGTTTGCTACCATAGGACCTTACCTTAGGACCCAGATAAGTTTAAAGCTAAGATTATACAGACAAATATAATCTAGACTTATGATTTAGATAATTGTATGGAGATCACTCACTGGAGTGAGACTCTATATGTCCATTATTTACTCAATCAAAACAAACGCTTATTGCCCTCGGGCAGATTGCTGATTTCTCAAGGAGTTAAATAAAAAAAAAACTTTTATGTAAATCAGTAATGTAATCTCTTGCACCTAGTTATTTGTTATTGTTAAGTTGTTGTTTACCTTTACGTTTCTAAGAAGATATTTAAGTTTTGTAGGTTAGGTTCAGTATTTGCATACCAGTTATTAAAAAAATAATTTATTGTGCTTTATTCATTAACAATTTCAATTTTGTGGTTCTCAATTTACTATAATATCACTATAACATAAAATCAAGAATTAAAATTTATTTAAAAGCTCCTGTTTATAAACTATAATAAAAATTAAAGATTAATTACTTTCATATTGAGATTGCCAATCTATAAACAAACATTTACAGGGGATGAACAATAAGTTTCCTACTCTTTATCTAATCTCGATGCTACATTTCTTCAACTAAATGGTTAACGTATGTTGACGATGTGCGTTCCAAATATGACTTACATCTAAGAATGCACTTTCATACTGTCTTCAATTTCCTCGTTATTCTGTGGCACATTCATAGCATTAATCGAAATTATATCATAATGAATTACTAAATTCCTCTACACAGTTGTATAAAAGCCTCTTTCTTCGTTGGACTGCTATCACTTGTTAATTCCATATGACATTCCATATAACGCCATCTAAACTTTTGATCTAAATATACGAGGATGTATTGATATCTAGTTAGCCTAGACCAGTTCCTTGCATAAACAAAATATTGCGTTACCATAACAACGAACAATAACTTATTAGAAGTGTCAGTGTAAAGTTTGACGTCAAATAAGTAAACCAGAGTCACGCAATAAATTAAATGAAAAAGATGTCCACCGAAATTGTGAAAATCGAAAAATTGGAGTATCGAGCCATCATCAAGTACCTGTATTTAAAAGGGTTAAGAGGTAAGCAGATTTACGAAGATATGCTTAATACCCTTGGTGATCAATGTCCTTCGTATGCGACCGTCAAAAATTGGAATGCAAGCTTCAAAAGAGGTAAATTTTCCATTGAAGATGATGACCGATCGGGAAGGCCAGTTTCTGTGTCAGTCCCCGAAAATATCGATGCAGTTCATGACATGATTTTATCAGACCGTCGAATTGGGCTAAAACGGATATCTGAAGCACTGAATATTTCATACGAACGCGTTCATCATATGGTTCACGTCAATTTGGACATGAGAAAAATTGCTGCAAAATGGATCCCCAAATGTTTGAATGTTGACCAAAAGCGTGCAAGGGTAGAAGCATCGCGTTCGATCTGTGCTCGATTTGAAAACGATGTAGACTTCTTAAACCGAATTGTTACTATGGATGAGACTTGGGTACATTTCTACGATCCAGAAACAAAGCAACAATCGATGGAATGGCGACACTCTGGTTCTCCAAGACCTAAGAAGTTTCGTGTCCAAAAATCTGCTGGAAAAGTTCTTGCTTCAGTTTTTGGGATTGCCATGGAGTAATCATGATTGATTTTTGGATAAGGGTAGAACAATAACTGAGATTACTATTCGACATTACTGACCACTCTACGGGAAAATATTAAAGAGAAAAGACGCGGAAAGCTATCCAAAGGTGTTTTGTTTTTGCAGGACAACGCCCCTGCACACAAATCTCATGTTGCCATGCAAAAAATTCGTGATTTAGGGTTTGAATTACTAGAACACCCCCTTATTCACCCGATTTGCTCCGTCCGACTATCACCTCTTTCCTCAACTGAAAAAAGTTTAAAAGGTCGTACATTTTCTTCCAACAAGGAGGTAATAGAAGCTGTGGAGGTCTGGTTTGCAGAGCAAGAAGAAACATTTTTTTGAAAGGTCTAGAGACGTTGCAGGTTCGCTGTAATAAATGTATCCAATTAAGAGGAGAATATGTTGAGTAATAAAATATTTTGACATTGAAATTTTGTTTGGTTCTATAGTAGGCTAAGAATTTTTCAATATATCCTCGTATAATACGCGTCTAGTTGTCACCTACAAATATCATTGTTTTCTCTTTACCTTATTAAAAAAACAAAAAAAAAAACCCCCCCCCCCTAAAAATTTTTTTTTCAAACCAATTTGGAATAAATATTTTTGAAAGGTATCACTTCCACCAGTAATTTATTTTAACTTTCATGTGGGAACGTTTTTATCAATCGTATAAGCTTCAAAGACAGTTAAAATGCCTAAGTCACAATCGTCAAGGGTTATTTTATTTCAACCTCTAGTTTTTTCTTCTTCGACGAAGATCCTTATGACGTCTTCTTTTCAGGTTTGTTTTATAAATGCACTTAATTTATCAGTTGTTACAATTGCATTTCCAGTTGATTTTTCTAAGGGAAATGTGTATACCCCAGCAGTTTTGTTTATCATAGAACTCAATAACGCCTCTAACAATGTTTCTACCTTCGTAATGCTCAATTTTATTCGATAAATTATCCATGAACATAAATAACGACTGGAACAACACAAATGTTAATTGCCTTCTGTAAAAGCCATTCATAACATTAACAAAATGTACTTACAATTTTTGAAGGATATGTTACTAACTTGTACCTCTTCTACCAATTTTTAGTTCAATATCCTTTGACATTTTCCGGGGATCATGTTTGCTTTGGAATGTACTTTTCCTCCCTAGGTATGAAAAGTACAACTTACCTCCCTCAAATGAAGTGTGAATGATTTAACTTTCAACCCGGCTGGGGAAAAAATTTTTATATGCTTGTTTTTGGCCTCACACATATAACAGAAAAAAAATTATTCCAGCGGTGAAGGAAAAAGAGTCTCCAGGTTGTTCGAGGCGCTTATTTGGTATTAATATTTTAGGATCATATGGTGAGTACGCTTTTGTTACTACAAAATTATATGAAATAAAGATCTCCATGCTTTTTTGTCACATTCTTTAATTCCTATAATGTTATAAGTTAAGAGCAATACATACTAGCAGTGCGCCATCGCATTAAAATTAAATTCAAAAACACGTCAAAAGTCATTTTTTTTAAATGCAAGCACCCTGTTTTTATAATTTTATCTTATTTAGTATCAAAAATAAAGTTGACTTGGTACAAGGTTGTCTATTAAAAAAATTCATGGTTTTCGAAATATTGGCAATTTAACTTTTTTTTTGTTGCACAAATGCTAGTGTATTTCTTTTAATATGAATGGTTATTGCTAGTTGGCCATGATGGCGTTAGAAAACAATCATCTGTCAAGGATATGTCAAACTGTTAAAAATTTTCAATAATCATGCCCGGACGCTTAAATTATACAAACGAAGATTACATAAATGTATTTTTTTTATGGAGAATGTGATAAAGTTATATCAAGAACATGTGTTACATTTGCAGCAAGATACCCGCAAAAACAGAAATCATCGCCAAAAGCCCTTAAACGAATAATAGAAAACTTCAAAAACTTTGGATCCATTAAACCAAATGTACAGAGAAATAAACCTGTCGTTAATAATGAAAATGTTGAAATTACTGTTTTGGGATATTTTGCTGCACATCCAACAATGTCTGTAAGACAAGCTACATTGGAGTCTGGATTAAGCAAATCGTCAGTTCAAAGAATATTACGCAAACATAAATTTCATCTGTATTCATTTTCCATGGTTCACCATCTAAAAGAGACTGATTTTTCAAAGAGATTGGATTTCAGCAAATTTATTTTAACCTGGTCGCAAGAAAACGAATTTTTTCTTGATTCCATCATTTGGACAGACGAAGCCAAATTTACAAAAACGGCATTTTTAATCGGCGAAATTCTAATTATTGGAGTGAATCAAATGTCCACGTTATTAGAGAGCGAAATCTTCAAGAATCTAGGCAATTTAATGTTTATAATGCAGTAAGAAACGATGGCATCGTGGCATTACATTTTTATCAAGAAAATTTAAAAGGTAAGTTAACCTTTTTTGAAATCATTGAAAATATTTTATTTCTTAACTTATTAAATAGGTGAAGGCTATCTGAACATCCTGCACAATTATTTAGATAATTTACCTTTGGCTGATCGTAGACATCTATTCTATCAACATGACGGCGCACCTTCACATAGTAGCCAATTAATCAACATTTTTTTACAAGACGCCTTTTATGATCAATGGATAGCAAACAATGAACCCTTCCTTTGGCCACCACGGTCCCCAGATAATCTCAGTGCTCGATTTTTTAATTTGGGGTACAATTAAAAATCGAGTTTATAACACCCCGTTAACCACCAAAGAAGACTGCATGCAGTGAGTTAGGACTGAGTTTCAAAATTTAACACGTGAAGCAATAAGGAAGGCGACTCATGAAAATTTGCTACTCAGATGCGAAAAATGTCTAGAAGTTCAAAGACATCAATTTCAACATTTAATAAAATAATTTTTTTTTTAACTTTGGTTTCTAATTAATTGTTCTTTCTTGTAAATCAAATAATAAGGTTATTTATCTGTTCATTTGAATTAACGGGTCCAAAGTTTTTGAAGTTTTCTATTATTCGTTTAAGGGCTTTTGGTGATGGTTTCTGCCTTTGCGGGTATCTTGCTGCAAATGTAACACATGTTCTTGATATAACTTTATCACATTGTCTATAAATAAAAAATACATTTATGTAATCTTCGTTTGTATAATTTAAGCGTCCCGGCATGAGTATTGAAAATTTTTAATAGTTTGACATATTCTTGACAGATGATTGTTTTCTAACGCCATCATGGCCAACTAGCAATAGCCATTCATATTAAAAGAAATACAACAGCATTTGTGCAACAAAAAAAAGTTAAATTGCCAATATTTCGAAAACTATGAATTTTTGAATAGACAACCTTGTACAAAGTCAACCTTATTTTTGATGCTAAATAAGATAAAATTATAAAAACAGGGTGCTTGCATTTAAAAAAATGACTTTCAACGTGTTTTAGAATTTAATTATAATCCTGTTTTTTTGATCACCCGGTATTAATTTATTATCAAAATATCGACATATCCCACTAAAATAGGTCCCCTGCTACAAAGAAACCCATTCCAATTAAATAATAAAAGCATTAGTATAGGAAAATTTTATAATTTTGTTTAGGCCTGAAAACGTCATTTTTGACCATAAAATTTAAAATAAGTTCAAAACAGTTAGACTTAGGTATAGGACATTATACACAAAATATGTATAGAATGTTGTGCAAAATCCAAAATTGGAATAATATATAGAGTGTTCTATTTAAAATAAGCAAGTTGACACCTACTTCCGGTATAACCGGAAACTGGAAAAAATAAACTGCTGCGTAACGAGGCGCCACCTGCTGGGCAATAGAGAGAAATAAAACCGACCATACTACTCTAAAACGAACACAAATCAGAAAGACAAATAGACATGTAAATGTAGCAAATATAACTTAAAATGCTAGGAGAATATGTGAGAAGTAAGAGATTCTGTCGCATAAAACTTACGGGCGTTAGCAACAACAAATTAATTAAAGCTCGCAATCAAATATGTGTAAATTCAGTTAAGCTTTTGTTTGTTACACCCTAAATTAAAGTTAGAGTACTAATTGAAGATTGGTGATTAAGGAAACTCGACGTACACACGTCACTTACACACGGTGAGTTAAAAACTAGAACTAAACTCGGACTAGTACGGTAAGTAGCTTCCCGCAACCCAAAAGCCTTTTGTTTCAGCTTCACCCACTTTAACTAAAGAGCCCAAGCTCTAATGGAGCTAGTGAAAACAAAACCGAAGGTCGGTGGATGGAGTCTATCCCGAATCAAAATTTGCGTATATACTACGGATTCAAACCGTTTAATGTCACATGTACACTCATGAAATTTAAAACTTGAACACCACAATTTCTGTAAACAAAAGTTTGCACATTGTGAAGCGGGCTTAAGGGTATCATTTAAGGGTAATTTACGTTGCTTACTTAATTTTTTTCTTTAAAGAATATATTTGAAGGTATCGCTAATTAAACACCATAGCTCGATTAATTATCGAATCAAAATTTTGTTTAGGAAATGTTTACAAAATAAAATTAGAAATAATTTTGATTTAAAAAATGTCTACAAGCAATAACTTTTAAATTAAATCAAAAAACTAAACATGGTTATTTGGTTTGACTGATTATTACTTATTTTTAAATAAATCTAACCTACTAATTATTGTAAGTTATTAAAAAAAATCATTAAACTCTCTATTCATAATATTTAGTCCTTACAAAATGTATATTTTATGACGTTTCATTTTTTCTGTAGTTAATATAAAAGTGAAAATAAAAACTAAGGCAATTCTTATTGTCAACGTATATATTTAGTTTTTTGACAAGAATTTATTATATAATTATAATTAGGATACCAAGTTATAGTTTAAAATTAAATGAAAAAACTAAACGAACCGAACGGCAATGGGAACATTAATTTGGACGGTGCTACGTACGAATTTTAGAACAGATTCGCAAGTCCTGATTGTTCCACGAACGGTTTGCGGCGTTCCCGCAACTTGTCGGTTTTTTATCCGACATCAAAGAAAATGCGCGCGAATGCGTTTGCAGATTTGGACGAATCTAAACAAAACGGCGAACAAACTTATACGGGAGAATTAAATTATTTATTTTTTGTCCTCCCTTTTGTGGGTTTGTTGTGTTTTAGGTAATATTATGGAGTTGACAGAAGAAATGTTTTAAATTAATCAGTGATTAATTATGCAAGAAAAAAATTATGTCCCTATAGCATCATTTGGGCGGGAAATTTCCAAAATAAAAAAAAGCGAAATAAATTATAATTTTTTTCTTTGTGCGTAAAAATTTGGTTGGCACTATCTTCTTGTTTTCCGCAATTTTCTCTTCTCAATAAAAAATATATATGAACTGAAAACTACTGAAAATAATTATGGAAACAGCACAAACGTTCCGTTTGTTGTTCGGATTGTGGAAATCATAAAAGATCGTTTGTCGTTCTGTTTGACTTTCGGTTCGTTGTTATGTTTGTTGCTCGGTTTGTTGTTCAGGTGTGTACGAAGCTTTACAACTTAAGCAACAATTTTTGGCGAATAAAGATTAGTTTGTGATGTAATATTAGAAACACAAATTTATATCATATCAAATTTATGACAACTTAAAACCAAGAACGTGTATGTTATTGCTAAGAAATTATTAAGGAAAAAGCGCAATTGCAGTGTAAATATTTATAATTAGATATTTTCGAAAGTTTATAAGTCTTCTATTGTAATCTTAATACTTAAAAGAAAATCCTGTCCATTAGCATTATAAGCTTTTACTTTATGAATAAGTTTCAATAACAATAGAATATCCTTGCTTGTTTAATTTACTTCCTTTGAGTCATATTGCTCTAAGGGTTGTTACATTGGTCATTAGAAGTATGTAATAAATAAACAATTATCTACTATTTGAGAAGGGGTAGTGTGAACCAATAAATAAAGTAAGAAATGTAAATTCCATTTTAGTTTAAAATTTCAAGTGTTGTGAAAATGCCACCTCATCTCGGTGCTGATTTGAAAGCGCGGATTGTTTCGGAATTAGTGGCGGGCCGTAGCGTGCATGAAATTTCACGTATGTTAGATATACCAAAAAGCACCGTAGGGCATTACCGAGTAAAATGGAATCTTGAACACACTTTGGAAAGAGCCATCGGAAGTGGTAGACCTAAAGTATCTACACGTGCTCAAGATCTCGAGTTGTTTCATTACGTAACAAAACAACCATTTGCTACATACTCCAGGGCTATAGCAGATACACATTTTCCTGGATGCCGTATAACTGCACAAAAAAGATTAAAGGAGATGGGAATAAAGAAGTATAATGCTGCTGCGAAAGAAGTTCTCAGTGACGAAAATATGAGACGTAGTCTGGAATTTGCAAGGCGATATGTGAACGAACCTTTGGAATTTTGGAATCGAGTGATTTTTAGCGACGAAAAACGTTCAATAGCCGCAACGATGGACCACTAAAAGTTTTTAGAATGGAAAGAACTCGTTACGAAAATAATCACATATGTCCTAAAAAACGGAGTGGTTATTTTTCTGTGAATATGTAGGGTTGGGTTAGATCGCGGGGTCCAGGAGTTTGTTGGGCTATCGATGGACGTCTTGATTCTGCTGCGTATTTAGATATTTTGGAAACTATTATAAAACCTTCAGTCGAAGTGTTTTATCCAGACGAAGATTATATTTTCCAACAAATAAGTATTCTTATTTCACTATACTTTCTCTAAAAAATAGTTCGGGATCTGTTGATTTAACATTTTCATAATGTATTTTTGTTGTTAAAGGACAACGCCCCTATTCATACTTCGCAGGTTGTGCGCAATTGGATACGAGAAAATAACTTGGAGCTGTTACCTTGGCCAGCAAAAAGCCCAGATTTTAACATTATCGAAAATGTTTGGGCTCGAATACTTGCTGTTATCCGAAGACAATAAGGGCCAAATTTTATACCAGTAAATCGTAATGCACTAATTGCAGCCATTGATACCGCATGGGAAACGATTAATATTAATTATATTGATACCTTGATAGCGTCAATGAGCAGACGCCTCCAAGAATGTATCAATAATAATGGAGGTCACACCCATTATTGATTTCTTATATTTATTTATATAGTAATACCTTTATTTTAAAAAAAAAGTTTTCATTTAATTTTAAACTATAACTTGGTATCTTAATTATAATTATGTAATAAATTCTTGTCAAAAACTAAATATATACGTTGACAATAAGAATTGCCTTAGTTTTTATTTTCACTTTTTATATTAACTACAGAAAAAAATGAAACGTCATAAAATATACATTTTGTAAGGACTAAATATTATGAATAGAGTTTAATGATTTTTTTAATAACTTACAATAATTAGTAGGTTAGATTTATTTAAAAATAAGTAATAATCAGTCAACCCAAATAACCATGTTTAGTTTTTGATTTAATTTAAAAGTTATTGCTTATAGACTTTTTTAAATCAAAATTATTTCTAATTTTATTTTGTAAACATTTCCTAAACAAAATTTTGATTCGATAATTAATCAAGCTATGGTGTTTAATTAGCGATACCTTCAAATATATTCTTTAAGGAAAAAATTAAGTAAGCAACGTAAATTACCTATTTTCTAAAACGAGCTTAGTGTAATGATTCATTC
The DNA here is from genome assembly GCA_030710515.1 of Abscondita cerata. NCBI lineage: Eukaryota > Metazoa > Arthropoda > Insecta > Coleoptera > Lampyridae > Abscondita > Abscondita cerata. Next base: position 74,923 of record JALBCR010003371.1, read on the forward strand.
TACAGTCCTTCTATAAGATAACCCCTGCTGAGACTACCTGCTGTTAGAATTGTAAATGATACCCTTAAGCCCGCTTCACAATGTGCAAATTTTTGTTTACAGAAATTGTGGTGTCCAAGTTTTAAATTTCATGAGTGTACGTGAGCTTCATACGCATGCAAAGTGAATAGGTTCCTTAAACAATAAACTTAGCTGTGTACTGAGGCATGTAGTTCCGATAAGGAAGGTTCTTGCTAACGACAGCAGTTGACTGCTATTAGAAGATCGGTAGCAACAGGATTTCCCTTAGGAGAACTAGACGACAAAACTCGGAAAGCAGATATGTTCCCTTCAAGTAGCAGGCACGCTGCGTGAACGACCCCTTCAGCAGTTGAGTTCATCGGCCGTTGGCAGCTTCGATGTAGGGGAAACCGTGGTAGTCGTCACGTTTTTCTAGCGAAGGATTTTTAATTAATCGTTCCAGCACCCCAGGAATTATACAGATGTTAATACACGAGTATAGTATGAGGTCAAGACACGTGCTAAAGCATATGTTGTAATTACAATTAATACAACCACGAGACAAACAAAAGAAATAGAAAAGAAGTCACTTACGGCGAATGCGGTCGGATTTATATTTACACACCAATTTCACTTGGAATTATTGAAGCCACATTAATATTTTACGTGTAAACTTTTAACTTCACGAAGCACGCCGACAACCGCCAAATAGAAGGAAAATCACAAGATGTCCGCTCGTCATCTCAATAAATTTTGTGAATAATCGATCCACCAATGGGAAAAATCGTAGCGTGCGAGGTAAATTCGGTTTTCGACGTAACTCACGACAACCGTTGCGACCTACGTTCGGGTTCCTAGCAATTTGAACCGTAACATCAGTTTAATTGTATTTTATTTCTTAGATGCCGCAAGACTTAATGAAGATACAAAGAATGTAACAGAGGCTAATATAATAAAACCCATGCGCGAATGGTTTGTACCTGCCAAATTCAGACAACCGGCAGTAGTATCAAAGTTAAATCATTAACATTATATATATCTTATCGACTTTCATATGACGATTTAATAGTCTGATTTTGTACATGGTCTAATTATGAGTATTTTAACAGTTCACTTATCTATGTAAATTTGTAGAAACTGAAAGGTTATTTTAGTGCGCGATGTTAACTACAGAATTCCAGTTTCTTTAAATTACTATTCAATACCATATAGTAGAGATACGGTGCATACAGTATTTACTTCTGGGATAGAATCACATACATACTATATTACTATTACTATTAACCATGAATGAATTCCCATTCTGAACTTATGGTATTATCATTGCATTAAATTAAAATGTTTTTTTATTGCAGCAGGACAAATGCAGTGGAAGAAGTAGCTGATTAGTTTAGATATAACAATTAATTACTATATTATCACATACATTACCTACATGTATACTTTGAAGTATATTTTAGTACTACGTTTGTTACTGTTTTATTGTGGCGTTTGCTCTACTTCATCGGAACATTCGGCAAACATTTATATAATATTTAGCAAGTCGTGTTAACAAAATATTTTTCTAAAATATTCGAAATGTTTTCAGAGTGATTTGAATAATATTATAAGAATATTTTGGGAAATTTATAAAACATTTTTGAAGATTAAGATACACTCAACTTAATATTTTTTTTAATATTGTAATATTTCATTGAAAACATTTATGGTATATTAGATAAATGTATTGAGGTTACTTGGGGACAAACAATTCCATTTATAAAAAGAGTGAACTTTACTTTATCACAATTTTTTTATATTCCTACCAATACTAGGTACCTCTGAGAACACCAATCTTTTCCGAGCAGAGTGCACTGAAAAAGTCATTTGGATTTTTACGTTGACAATATAAAAATAAAATAGGGTCTGAAAATAAATACGTTTTTGAAAATGTTTTCGAACGATCATCTAGGCAGTTAATTGCGCTCGAATGTAAGTAAATATGTTGTCCGTTATTGATGTATTGTTAGTTACCTACTGTTTAGATGAACATTAAATCTGTCCCTGATGGTATGTAGCTAAGCTAATTCACGTGAATAGTTAAAAGGACAGTTTGAATACCATAAAGTACGAACAAACTTTAAAAATAAATTATTGAAAGTATTACAGGTTCGAATAAACTTGAAGATTAACTTTTATTTAAAACGGACAGAGATAAATAGCATTCGCATTGAAAAAAAAATTGAACCGTGTTTACTTTACATAAAAGCTCGATCTCTACACGTGTTTTGTTACATTTCGTTTTTATGATGTTGCGACTGTAATAAAAAAAGTCAAAAAGTATACAACACAATTCTAAGAAGTACTAATGAAATAATAATAAAAATACTTTAGCCATTTTGTTAATTTATATTTAGAAGTAAAATACATGTACATTTTACATATAATATAAATTTCTAAAAGGTTACATAGGGAACATGTGAGAATTTAAAGTGAGTTTAATTAATTGATATTTAGCAACATGTAGAATTATAAAAATGCAACAAGAAATTGTTAAAACGACATTTTTTTGGTATTTAAAGAAGTTTCCGAATTCCTTACTATTTCAACTTACAATAAAAAAAACAAAATCTTTTGGTACATTTATGAATGCTTTGAAGTGATGTGGTTCTTGCTGGTATCTGTGGACGACATGTATGGATGATAGAGCTACCGTTGTATCATTCCAGTATCCGTGGGAAACACAAGATAAACTAACTTGTCAATGAATGGGAGATAGAAGCTCGAAGACAAATCTTACGCCCGCTTAAGTTCAAACCGGTCTGTCTACACTAAATTCCGACCAATTAATTCTGGTAGTACAATCAAGGACTACTAAATAGATTTTTAAATAAGTTTCTAGAAGAAAGAAAATGACAGTTAATGCAATGACGTCGGCGATTGTGGAGCAATCTTGTAAATTACAGTAACTGCAATTCTCGCAATTTTTCTTTTAATATGATGATTACAGTTTGTGTTTTAAAAAAGGTTTGAATTTTGCGTGGAACTGCAAGTCAGTCTTCCACGAAAGACACTGCCGAGAAATAAAATATATTCCTGATGGCAATAATTACATTCTATAATCACTCGTGTCTGTAGAATTTATAGCTGTTTATATTTTTTCCCCTCAGCACTTACAATTTTTATATTTCCATGAGAAACAGCGTTTCAAATTTCATTAATTACTTTACCGCTCTTATAGCGGCAATTAACATGCTAATCAAATTACTGATTCATTTTAAATTCAAATTCTTACAAATTATTTGCGAGCGAATGATATCACAATATATGTTTAATGCATTTATTCAAATATGAAATTTTTGGGATGCTACTGATTTTTTATGGATTTCATTGTAATTATTTTTTTAATCGCGATTTTATTAAGATAATATTGTAATAGAAACTTATTTGCACATTTTTTTAGAAACTTATTAACCAACAGATAAATGTTAGAAATGCAGGAATTGTGTTATATTTGTAATTTATTTAGCTAGTTGAAAAACAATTGTATTTGTTGATATTGAGTTATGTCAATAATTGTAGATCAGTTCTTAAAAATAAATATTTATGTTACATAACAAAACATGGTGTCAGGTGTATACACAAGAAGAATACTAACTAAAAATTCACAAGGTGTGGAAGTTAAAACCAGGTTAAGCAGATAATAATAGTTAAAAAGAAAATGCAAAATTTTAAAGCGCCATCTAGTTTAATGAAAATTTATCAAGTAATTATGAAAAATTTAAGAAGTCGTTATATATATATTATATATATATATATACAGGGTGTCCCACCGGGAACGCCATCGATAGATTATAGAAAAGTGTACGTGGGAAAAATTTGAAAATTTGGTAGTATACTAACATCGACGGGGGCAGTTCCGCTAAAATATTTTCAAGATGGTGACACTTCCAGTTATACCGGAAGTATGTATCAACTTGCTTATTTTAAATGGAACACCCTATATATTATTCTATTTTTGAATTTTGCACAAAATTCTAGACACATTTGTGTATAATGTCTTATACCTAAGTCTAACTGTTTTGGACTTACTTTAAATTTTATGTCAAAATGACGTTTTCAGGCATAAACAAAATTATAAAATTTTTCTATACTAATGCTTTTATTATTTAATTGGAATAGGTTTCTTTGTAGCAGGGGACCTATTTTAGTGGGCTATGTCGATATTTTGATAATAAATTAATACAGGGCGATAAAAAAAGAATTAAAATTAAATTCAAAAACACGTCAAAAGTCATTTTTTTATTTGCAAGCACCATGTTTTTATAACTTTATTTTATTTAGCATCAAAAATAAGGTTGACTTTGTACAAGGTTGTCTATTCAAAAAAATTCATGGTTTTCGAAATATTGGCAATTTAACTTTTTTTTGTTGCACAAATGCTATTGTATTTCTTTTAATATGAATGGTTATTCCTAGTTGGCCATGATGGCGTTAGAAAACAATCATCTGTCAAGGATATGTCAAACTGTTAAAAATTTTCAATAATCATGCCGGGACGCTTAAATTATACAAACGAAGATTTCTTAAATTTATTTATTATTTATGGACAATGTGATAAAGTTATATTAAGAATATGTGTTACAGTTAATTGTACCGACTGTGAGTGTTAAAGTGCATATCGTTACCAAAGCGATAACTTTAAATGCTTGAAACACACCTGTGTCGATAAAGCCAGGTGTTCTTTCGTTGCGTATGTAATACTGTACAAGTAATTACTTGGCTTTGTCGACACACGTGTGTTTCAAGCATAATAAGTTATCGCTTTGATAACGATATGCACTTTAACACTCACAGTCGGTACAGTTAACTGTTGGCATTTCTTAGTTTGATACACACAGTTTGACATATCCTTCACAGATGATTGTTTTCTAACGCCATCATGGCCAACTAGGAATAACCATTCATATTAAAAGAAATCAATAGCATTTGTGCAAAAAAAAATGTTAAATTGCCAATATTTCGAAAACCATGAATATTTTGAATAGACAACCTTGTACAAAGTCAACCTTATTTTTGATGCTAAATAAGATAAAATTATAAAAACATGGTGCTTGCATTTAAAAAAAATGACTTTTTGACGTGTTTTTGAATTTAATTTTAATCCTTTTTTTGATCGCCCTGTATTAATTTATTATCAAAATATCGACATAGCCCACTAAAATAGGTCCCCTGCTACAAGAAAACCTATTCCAATTAAATAATAAAGGCATTAGTATAGGAAAATTTTATAATTTTGTTTAGGCCTAAAAACGTCATTTTTGACATAAAATTTAAAATAAGTCCAAAACAGTTAGACTTAGGTATAGGACATTATACACAAAATGTGTCTACAATTTTGTGCAAAATCCAAAATAGAATAATATATAGGATGTTCCATTTAAAATAAGCAACTTGACACATACTTCCGGTATAACCGGAAGTGACACCATCTTGAAAATATTTTAACGGAACTGCCCCCGTCGATGTTAGTATACTACCAAATTTTCAAATTTTTCCCATGTACAGTTTTTCTATAATCTATCGATGGCGTTCCCGGTGGGGCACCCTGTATATATATATATATATATGCAGTTATATACAGGGTGTTAGGTAAACATGCGGCAAAAATTCAATGGGGTTTTCCTTGGCTAATCTAAGAATATTTTGTCCTATGATGATTTCCTAAACACCTCTTTATTTCGAAGATACAGGGTGAACAAAATGTGCCACAGTAACAATATTAATGTAAATAAAAGTATGGCGTACGCCAATGAGTTTGTCAAGTAAAAAAAATTAAGTGACGTTTAGCTGTTTGATGTGTCACATTTGTTTAAAGTGAGTGACGTTTAGGTCTTTTACGTGTCTTTAATAGTTAGTGAAGTCCGCTATTATGAATCACTATACGAACGCCGAGATGACTGACATGCACTTCATGTATGGACTTGCCGATGGAAATTCATTAAAAGCCAGACGATTGTACATTGAACGGTTTTCCGGGGTAATATCCCCGATCGAAAAATCTTCGAAAACATTCATCGACGTCTTCACGGAACCGGGGCATTGAAACGAAATGGAGGGCCAGGAAGACCAATGGCAGTAAGAACGGTACAACTGGAACAGAATGTGCTAAACATGATAGAAGAAGATCCAAGTGGTTCTACGAGAAAAATTGCCAATGCTTTGAATGTAAGTCATTGGACAGTTTTAAAAATTCTTAAGGACCACTTGTTGTATCCTTACCACATCCAACGCGTTCAGGCACTACTACCAGCCGATTTTCCTCCACGTATTGCATTATGTCAATGGCTTTTGCAAAAAATTAGTTCGAATCCTCAATTCCTGACACAGATTCTTTTTACTGATGAAGCTAATTTCTCAAGAACTGCAATTAGAAATTTTCATAACAACCATGTGTGGGCAGATGAAAATCCGCATACGGTATGTAAAGATCGTTTTCAACATCAGTTCTCCTTGAATGTAAGGGTTGGAATTGTGGGTGACTACCTAATTGGACCGGTATTTCTACCAGCAAGACTTACTGGCGAATCTTATCGCAACTTTTTGGAAGAAACACTACCTGAGTTTATGGAGGATGTACCATTGGCGACAAGAATGGCAATGTGGTATATGCACGATGGTCACCACCACATTTCAGTTTGGTTGCTCGTAATTTTTAACAGCAACATACGGAGATCGCTGGATTGGTCGAGGTGGGCACACGCATGGCCTGTTCGATCCCCAGAATTAAATCCCTTGGACTTTTTCGTATGGGAATATCTGAAATCACTAGTTTACGCTACTCCTGTGGAAGATTTGGACGACTTGCGAAATCGGATAATTGCTGGGTGTGAGTCTATTAAAACGACCCTGGTGTATTTGAACGAGTTCGACATTCATTGACAGAAGATTGAATGCTTGTATCCAGGCTGGAGGAAGTCATTTCAACATTTATGTAGATTGATCAACTTTACATTTATTTTTTTGATATTGAAATATTGTTACTGTCGCAAATTTTGTTCACCCTGTATCTTCGAAATAAAAAGGTGTTTAGGAAATCATCATAGGACAAAATATTCTTAGATTACGCCAAGGAAAAACCCCTTGAATTTTTGCCGCATGTTTACCTAACACCCTGTATGGAAGCTGCTGAATTAAATCAGAAATCCGAAAAAGAAAAATTGCCATTTTGCTAAATATTGCGGGGAAGAAGCGCAAAAGTGTATTCACATTTAAGTTATAATCAGAAATAGATGGAGAAGAGATTAAGTTTGAACAAGTACAAAAAGCGTTTCAATATTATTGCACACCACGTAGTAATGAAACATACAACCGGTATAAATTTTTCAGTCTACCAAAATAATGATAAAACTATGCCAGTTATAATTTTAGGTATTCAAGATGTGGGTTTACAAGAGCGTTTATTGAGAAAAATATTAAGGTTGTTCGAGGCCACTAAGAAGGAAGTTAAGGGTTTACAGGGAGAAGCACCCAAGACTGTAGATGAAATAGTGCCACATCCAATAAAAATCAATTAAAATTAACATTAGATGAAATGGAGAGAAATAGTATAATAAAAAAGTAGAAGATCCCACAGAATGGGTTAACAACATTGTAATTGTAGAAAAACCAAATGGAAAATTGAAGGTCTGTTTAGATCCACTGCATTTAAATCAAAATATGCCAGGAACAATATCCAATACCTACGGTAGAAGAAATAGCTCTTAAACTAAGAGATAAATCAGTTTTCAGTGTGATTGATATGAAGGATGGGTTCTACCACATACCGTTAGATCAGAAAAGTAGCGAATTGTGTACATTTATAAGTCCTTTTGGTAAATATAGATTTTTAAGATTGCCCTTTGGGTTAAATGTAAGTCCATAGGTTCTTCAACGAACAAACGAAAAAATATTTGGGAATTTAGGTGTGGGAATTTATTTTGATGACTATATAATAGCAGGAAAGGATGAAAATGATCACGAAATTTTAATGCAAAAGTTTTTAAGCGGATCCAGAGAATTTAATATAAATTCAATCCTGAAAAATTGCAGTACAAAGTAAATAAAGTTAAATATATTGGAAATGAATTTTCAGTAGAAGGAATAAAACCTGATCAATCATATGTAAGAAGCTGTTTTCAAAATGGATGAACCTAATAACAATAGTGATTTGTTGCTAATTTTAGGGATGATAAATTACCTTATTAAATTTATACCGAAGCTGTCTGAAAGCAGTGCCCCTTAGAAAGCTTACAAAACAAATTGTTGAATTTAGTTGGGATTTAGAACAGAACAGTTAATACAAAATACACAGAGACAAGATATGCACAGATAGAGAAATAATATTTAGCAATATCATTCTGTTTAAACAAATTCCATCATTTCATATACGGAAAACAAATAATTGTACAGTCAGATCACAAGCCGTTGGTGCAAATACAACAAAAAGATCTTATTAAATTAACAGCAAGATTACAAAGGATGATACTGAAAACTTTAAAATATAATTTTACAATTGAATACTTACCAGGGAAGGAAATGTATGTAGCGGATCTATTGTCAAGAGCTCATCTAAAATCAAATGAAGGAGACGATGATGAAATGTTAGAAATGGTGCACTGTCTTGATGTAGAATTGTCAATTTCAACAGCAAGAATAGAAGAAATTGTTAAAAAGACGCAAGAAGATAATATCCTAAGTCAAGTTAAAATTTATATTGAAGAAGGATGGCCCAACATTAAAAAAATAAAAGAACCAAAATTAAAACATTACCATAAATTAAGAAATGAGCTGATTTGTAAAGTTGGAATTATATTTTATTTAGACAAACTAGTAATACCAGAGACATTAGAACAGTATATGCTACGTCAATTGCATAAGGCTCATTTTGGAATGGAAAAAACAAGGAGGAGAGCTCGTAATATATTTTATTGGCCGGGGTTATCAGCGGATATTGAAAAATACATTTCGACATGCAGAGTGTGTGAAAAATTCAGCCGTGCAAATATAAAAGAACCACTAATACAGCAAGAAATACCAAAATTCCCATTTTGCAAAGTAGGGTCAGATATTTTAGAATACAAAGGAACATTTTATTTAGTTGTTGTGGATTATTTTAGCAATTGGATTGAATTAAAGAAACTAAAAAAATAAAACCATGGTGGAAATAATTAAGAATATTAAAGAGAAAGTTTGTGCTGATAATAATCCTTACAGAAGTTGGGTGTTTAAAACATTTGCCAGCAAAATTGATATGGAACTCTTATTTATAAGTCCAAAACATTCCCAGTCTAACGGAATGGCAGAAAAGGCTGTTGGAATTTGTAAGAATATCATTAAAAAATCAGAAGAGACGGAAACAGAACTGTGGGAGTGCATGTTGGAATATCGTGTAACACCATTATGCGGATTAAATGTTTCTCCATCAGAATTATTAAATAATCGTTTGCTAAGAACTACATTACCTACAACAACTAATCAACTAACATCGAAGGTGCCAGAAGAAAATAAAAACTCAGACAGTTATAGAAGATTTAAAACGAAAGAATATTATAACAAAACGGCGAAAGTTTTTTTAAACCTAAAGACCAAGTGTTAATAAAAAGAGAACCATTTGAGATTGGACACGAGGTGAAATAATAGAAAAGTTGCCTACTCCAAGATCGTACTTAGTAAAAGATCAAAATGGGTCAATGTTAATAAGAAATTCAAAATTACTTAAAATACACCAAATAAAAAATGAATTTAATGATAATGAATTCCAAAATGAGGTTAAATTGAAAATGATAAGGAAAGTAGAAATTTAAATGAAAAGGTAGAATTAGAATTGTAGAGAATAGTAATTTAGAAAGTAAGATTTCAGAAAACCATGTAATAATAAAATCTCCAATTAAAAGTGATTATCAGGATGTAATAAAAACTAGAAGTGGTCGCACCATTGTAAGACCAATCAGATTCAATGATTATGCATAATGTTTGAAAAAGGAAAGATGTGTTATATTTGTAATTTATTTAGCTAGTTGAAAAACAATTGTATTTGTTGATCTTGAGTTATCTCAATAATTGTAGATCAGTTCTTAAAAAATAAATATTTATGTTACATAACAAAACAGGAATGAATATAGAATCAATGTGGGTATGTTTGATTGGTTAACATCAGAAATACATCATTTCTCCCGGAATGTATAAGGCCCAGATGATTCTATATTTGCATATTAACTTCCCAAAGTTCCCCGATAGGTGGCGATACGTGTTACATTATTATAATATTTTAATTTCCTGTTATTTTCACACCTAACCTAACACTTAATTTAAAATTAAAGATTAATTCAAATTGAATAGTATATCCTAGTAATATTTATATAAATGAAATATTAAAAACTTAAAAAAAATCTAATTTTAAATTATTGCGTTGTTCCGTCGTGTGGTAACATTAGTTCGCAATATTCAATCAATGACGAAACCGGAAAACCAACGCATAACGCCATCTATCGGTGACTGAAGAAAACACGGACACGTATAGAGAATCTACTGCTTGTATCTATGGGACGTTCTACATTCCGGTGGAGATGATGTATTTCTGTTAACACCAAATAGTTATGGTTTACGAAATTAATTTAGCTACGCCAATATTGGAGCTTTTTTTTTCTTTATTTATTATTCATTATCATCATCACTCAGCTATAGTAGTCCACTGCTGAACATAAGCCTCTCGTTTATTTTGTCACTATGCTCTATCTTGAGCCATTTGTATCCAATTAACACAGATTGTTTTGATGTCATCGGTCCATCGTGTGGGGGGCACCCTCTACTACGATAAGCTTCGTGCCTCGGACGCCACTCCAATAGTTTTTTAGACCATCTTCCGTCCGTTCTTCTAGCTACGTGGCCGGCCCAGTTCCACTTTAAAGTTGTTATTTTTTCGATTACATCTATAACACCTGTTCTTTGGCGAATGATCTCATTTGGTATTCGGTCTCTGAGGGAAATTCCCAGAATAGCCCTCTCCATCGCCCATTGGGTGACACGCAGTTTCTTTGCTGACTTTTTGTAAGCGTCAATGTTTCGGCTCCGTATGTCATCACTGGTAATACGCACTGATTGTATACTTTTCGTTTTAGACTGATGGGAATATCCGACTTGAAAACATACTTTAATCTTCCAAAAGATGCTCACCCCAAGCCTACTCTCCGGAGAAGTTCGCACGTCTGGTTGTTCCGTCCTATTCGGATCTCATGACCCAAATATTTGTAGGTGGTGACCTGTTCAATAGATTTGCTTCCAATACTTATGTTTTCACTGGGGACTAGGTTTGTCATGACTTGCGTCTTAGCAAAGTTAATTCTTAGGCCAACTTCCCTTGAAGCATTGTATAATTTTATTAATTTTTCCAACATCATGGACGCTTGATCTATACGGTCGGTGATAAGGACGATATCGTCTGCAAATCTTAAGTTATTTAATCTTTCACCGTCTATATTTAGGCCCATTTCCCCCCAATCGATTTTCTTACAGGCATGTTTGAGCAGTGTGGTGAACAGCTTTGGAGAGAGGGTATCTCCTTGACGTACACCTTGTTCTATTCGGAATGTTCTTGTGTTTTTATGTAGTCTTACACACGCCGTTGCTTTCTCATATATACCCTTAATCAGTGCAATGTACCTGTAATCAATTCTGCAGTCTGTTAATGATTTGAGCATATGTTGTTGGCTGGTTGAGTCAAAAGCTTTTTCATAGTCTACGAAAACAAGGATGAGAGGTTTATTGTATTCTGTTGATTTTTCTATAAGGGTCTTGATTGTATGTAAACGGTCATTCGTACCGTACCCTGCTCTAAATCCTGCCTGTTCTTTTCGGCTGATAAAAATCTAATTTTGGAGTTAGGCATTTAGCAATGATCTTCATAAATAGTTTATACAAGTGGGATAGGAGACTAATGGGTCTGTAATTTGCTAGATTACCAAAGTTCCCCTACTTGTGCATTATTACTATAGTGGCGTTGTTCCACTTTGAAGGTGTTACTCCTTAATGTGTAGACATTCATTAAATAATTTGCATGGGGCTTTAATAACTATGTGTCCACCTTCCTTTACTGCCTCTATAACAATTTCGTCTTCTCCTGGTGACTTATTATTCTTCATCTCAGACACCGCCTTTCTTACTTCACAGTAGGTTATGTCTGGTACATCTTCAGAGCCCTGGTTTAGGGGATAGGTACCTCTTCTTCATCTGGTTTTCTATAAAGTTCTTCATAGAAGTCTTCGACAATTTTACAATTTCATCCTTGTTGGTAGTCACTTGCCCTGTCTTATTTTCAAGTTTGCAGATGATGTGTTTTCCCAGTTTTAAATTTCTACGTAAAACTTTAAGACTCTTATTGTTTTCAATCACTGTATTTATTTTCTCTGTATTAAATTTTCTGGTATCTTTTCTTATAGCCTTTGATATTTCTTTTTATTTAGTTGTCTTAGTTCCTCGTTGTTTGTGGTGTATTTGTTCTGTAGTTCTCTTCTTTTCGTTAGTACCTGTTTTGTGCCTCTAGACAGTTTTTCTTCTTTTCTCTTCTCTTTGGTTCATATCTTTTACGTGTCTCTTGCAATGCTGTACATATTTTTTCATTTAAGTTCTCAACGTCGGTTCCCAGATTTTAATACTTTTTAAGTCATTTTTTAGAGCCTCTCTGTATTCATCGGAGTTATGTATGGGATTCCATCCTAGGTTTCGTACTTTCAATATCAGCTTAGATCTTTCTCTCTTTATATTGATTTCTATTATTGCTCTTACCATTCTGTGATTACTACCAATTGAGATACTATTAAAAACCTGGACGTCATGCACTATATGCTTGTTATCCGAGACGATGTAATCTATCTCGTTCTTGGTAGTACCGTCTGGGCTTGCCCAAGTCCATTCTCTATTTGGCTTTTTCTTGAAAAAGGAGTTCATCGCAAATAGATTGTGCTGCAGTAAGTAGTCTAAAAGCATAGTTCCTCTATCGTTTCTGTTACCGAATCCAAACGACCCCATCGCTGTTTCGTTGTCGTCTGCCTTATGTCCTAATTTGGCTCCGATAATAAAAGTAAAGTGCGTGCGAACCTTTTCTATTGCTTTGGTGATGTCTTCATAAAAGTTCCCTATTTCGTCTTCACTATGCGTGGATGTTGGAGCGTAGACTTGTATTATTTTAAGACTGTATCGTTCATTCGGTTTTAGTACCATAAATGCAATTCTCAGGCTAACATATTCAAACTGCACTATGCTATCTTTATGTCTCTTGTGAACTAAAAAGCCTACGCCTCCTTCCGACATATTTTCATCGCCTTTGTAGTACAGCACATTTCCAGACTGCAGTGTCATCTCTGCTTCACCTTTTCTTCTTGTCTCGCACAGGCCTAGAATATCCCACTTTATATGAGAAAGTTCATTTTATAGAACACTAGGATCGGATCAGAAAATACTAGAACTAGAAAATTTATTATTAAATTAGTATTAAATTATTTATAATATAAGTCATTGTCTATTTCTAAAATGTAGACACTATTCTCCAAAGTAGAGGAGAGTCACCAAATATGGAATACCATTTTGTTTTAGGAATATAAAAAAGAGACTTCAAATAAGTGAAAACAGTTACAAATTATTACTAATCAGTCATACATTTTATACGCATTAATTAACAGCCTTCTATCAAATATATTAGTCTGTGGGTCCGTGACATAATGTGTCGGGAAACTTGTATGTCAGCTTTTTAGATCTTAGGTGTAGAATGCTATGGAGCGTGTAAATCCGCAAATGAGGCCCACAAAATTTCACCGTTAGATTTGGGCCCATACAATATTGGATGCAATATATTTTTTCAAATTGTACGTCAGCTTTTTTGCAGGCAAGTTTCTAAGGTATTGTTTAGTTACCAAACCCAAAAAAGATGACCTTTTATCCAGACCCAAACGTTCAGGCCCATACAATTCTCATTGCAATGCGTTTTGGTTGAAGCCGTGAAAAGTTAAAAGGAAAACAAATCCGGAAAATGGCATAATTCGATTATTTTTTTAATACTCTGCCCCTCAAGCAAAATTGTTCGCAATTATCGTCGCCATATCCCTAAAATATGTTTAGTCACCAGAGACGTGACGTATTCCAGTGGCGTATCAAACTTATGTTTTTTAAATAGAACACCCTATATTTTATTGCACATTTGGAATGCACTCGAAGAGTACCCCAACTTTAGCGGTTTCGCTGTTATAACCGCTTTTCCAAAAAATTTGACCGTTTTTTGGAAATTTTTTTTGACAGAAACCAAATTGCGCCGACGGGTAAGTTTTGTATTGAGGGACAGACGGCGGCCTGTTCTACTTTCACGTATTTTTTTTTCGGGTACTTTATGGGAAAAAAAATTTTTTTGATTGGCATTCGCAAATTGACATTTTTTTCCAAAATTTTAAATAGCACCTCCCTAAAAAAATTACAGCGTTGGATAGTCGAAACCTCAAGTTTTCCATTGGTACTACGAAAAATCACATTCCCTGAAAAATTTTTACCAAATACCTACAGTGTACCATCATAAAACAAAAGATGTTGTTACGGTTTTATTTCTCTGAATTTAGGACGTATGTCGTGAGCCGTCTTAAAACGTGTGTTGCGAGTAGTGTGTTGCGACGAAAGTCGTATTTGACGCGCATGTTCCTAATTTTCTATTGGCGGAGAGGAAAATACGACCGGATTTTGGAGACGTACAGCGGACATTTTGGCTTTCGTTTGATACACGCGGGTGTCTTTAGCATTTTCCCTGAAGTGAAATTTTCACCAAAAATTATTTAATGTGGGTATCACAATTTCCAGTACAAATTGGCGTTTAAGTTTAATCTGGCTAGATTCAGCGTGAGTATATTGGGTTTATTTCCTATTTGCATTAATTCTAATTGCTGCATATGCTTTTAGCACGTTGTGTTCGACATTATGTACGCATTGTGTATTATAGTTGGATAACTCTTGAGGGTGCTGGAGTGGCTAATTAAGAACCTTCCCTATAAATGAAAGACAACACCAACAACAACCAATTCTCAATTTGAATGATAATTTTAATTCGAGCGTAATTAAAGCTTACCTGAAATTCGACACATTAATTGCGAGCCTTATTTATTGTAAGCGAGGCTGCTGCTAACGCACGTAACTATATGCGACAGTCTCTCTATTTGTGTTCGATTTAACATATTAGATTTTAAGTAAAACCTGTTGATCTCCTGTTGGTCGGTTTTACTTCTTTCTTTATCCAGCAGGTGGCGCCTTGTTAGACCAGCAGTCTAATTTCTTATAGTTATTCAGGAATCCAAGCAACTCTCCGACGAAGCCGGACGCTGCTGCTCTAACTACTATAAATATTCTTATCCTACACGAATTTAGTGCGCTACATCGAGCCGAATTTCCTTTATTTTTTTTTTCTAAGTTGTTCCGCTAGAACCGTCGCTTCTTTTTGTTATTTTGTAAACAACAACCGTTACAATGTGCAGTTGTCAAAATCCTTAAAAAGTCAAATTAGGACTCAACCGAAGACACCTTCTGTTCGCTTTATGATGAAACGTTACTAAAATGCTCCCAACTCAAGAAGATATAGTTGACATGGTTTTTATTCTTGGAGAATGTTACAACAATTGTTTATTGGCGTCACGAGTGTACGCTGAGAGATATCATGGCAGAATCTAGTTTGACTAAGTAATGTAATAAACCAAGACGTTTAGTAATAATTCCAAACTGCCGTAATACTGTATAGTTTTGAAAAATTCTTGCCTGAATCGACTCTCTCCTACTATAAATGCTCGAAACTTCAGACATATTAAAAATATCAGCATTGGAGAAAGCTTGAACTTGAATTTGTATATCCAGTACTAAATCTGCATCAATTTGTTTTAATTCTAAACCAAGACTTCTTATCCAGTCTTGACAATCTCCTTCAACGGATTTTCCTTTGTATTTTACAGTTATGCAAACTTTTCCTTTACATGTAACAAGATAAAATGTTCGAAATTTCATATTTGAAGGTTGCAACACAGTTTTAAGGTTTAGCTCACTTAATTTATCTTCTGGAAGAATTGAAAAACGCACGCCTGAATCTACTTCCATGTTCTGAGGTTTATTGTTAATGCACACAATAATAACTTATTTTCCTGGACAACTGTTTAGTTCAAAAAGATCTACCATACTTGTATCTTCGGTAATAACTGGCTCAAGATTATTAACACTATATGAGTAATCTATGTCTATTGACTTATACATATGGTTGTAATGCAAACTCTTGAAACATGTCCTATTTTTTTACATGAATTGTAATAAAGAGAAGATCTTTCAATATGACATTCGATTGATTTATGATTAGATTTTCCGCAACTAAAACACAAATTTTCGATACCTAGTATTCGGTAATCCAGCTTTTCCTTTCTCGTCTTTGATTTATGACGGGAAAAACTAAATTAATTTGAAGTTTGTTGTTTTCTATCCGTCAAACGATTTTTAGAACGAGATTGATTATGTGGAGACACCTTACTTGCTACCTCATACTGACAATTGCTTTTTCCACAATTTCTTCAAATTTGATGTAGTCGGACTGTAAAAGTTGTTTTCTAATCCAATTATCTCTAATACCTCTTACGAATTGTGCACGTAGAAATATTGCAGTAACTGAAACATCTGTAGTCTATCAATTGATGTGATGGCAAATTTTCACAAAAGTGTGCGTTTCCTTCTGCTAGCGAGGGTAGCAGTTTATTCTTCTTAAATCCATAACTTATACAGTTACCTGGTTTGCTGGTAGATATTCTTCCCTCCAGAAACTACTACCATCTAATAAAGATAGCCTGCCGAAACTGTCAACAAAAGAAGTCTACCAAATTGACTGTCCATGTGGAGAGGTCTATATTGGTCAAACCGGATGCAACATAAAATGTAAATTGGAGGAACATCATCGAGACGCCAAGTCCAGAGCGGTGGATAATTCAGTAATCGCAGAACACCTACACAAAAAAGGAATACACATCAACTTCGAGGAAGCCAAAGTTTTATCACGGACTAACAAATACTATCCAAGGATAATCAGAGAATCCCTAGAAATTATGAAAAATAAGAATAACTTTAATCGAGAAGATGGTGTGGCGTCTAGGGTGTATATTAGACGCCGGATCAAACCAGGGAAATAACTGGAGTCGTCGTTTCGTGTTTAGATGCGTTTATTGACGTTCACTTACAGTTATTGTAATGTACTATTTACATAAATGAATGAAGTTGCGTAGATCGTTAAAACATAGTAAGTTCGCGTACTATGTGCTGATGTGTCTGATACTTGACGCCGTTGTATCACATATACCGCCGGAGATCGCTGGCCGGGTTGGATGTTAGCGACGCGCTTGTGCGGACTGCTGGTCAGCGTCGCGAACTGGTCGAGGCCAGTTAAGTGTCGAATCGAGCTAACTAAACTAAACTGTGACTGATGGAACTTCGACTTTTTGACTTTCCTCTCTATATCGTACCTACTTCGTTTTATATGTACAAAGCAGGTTTGTAAGTAAAATCGTTAGAAAAGCTTCCCGATTGTCAGCATTTCGTTAATCGTAATTGTTTTTTGAATTCCGCATGTTGATTGTGATGGGGTTGAGAGGGCAACCCCATATGGGTCCCTCCTTAGTGGATTGATCCACGATAAAAACTGTCGAAGATTGTTACGCGCAAAAAAATGTTTTGCGGTTGTTTTCTTGTTGGCGCCGTTGCAGATGCTGCGGTTTGGTGTGCTCTTGTTGGCGCTGTTGCGGATGCTGCGGTTCGGTGCGCTCTCGTTGGTGCTGTTGCGGACGCTGCAGCTCGATGTCGTCGAGACGTAGCGCGCGTCGTGATCGTTCGTTCCTCTGAAGCAGCGGTCGTGACGTTTGTGGTTGTTGCAGAAGTCGTTTGTTTGCGGGTGTTGCAGCGGTCGTGGCGTTCGTGGTTGTTGCAGCGGTCGTTGCATTTCATCTTGGTGAGTTTTTCTTGGGCGATAGCGTTGACGAAACGTCTTCGCTTGTGGTCCATCAGCCCAAGTTGATGTGCATTACATCATTGAATGTGGGAGGAGAATCTCGGTGCCAACGATGTCCATGGCGGACGCAGCGATGGCACGCATTGTGTTGGCGGACGTAGTTGTGGCAGCCTTAATGTTGCTGGCGTGGTATCGTACACTGGCTTGTCAGGCGAAGATTGGGGCAGCAGCCAGCGTAGCGGACTCAGTGGTGGTCGTTTTCCCGTTAATGTCGTTAAATGTCGTAGAGTAGGTATAAAAAAAATTTCGCCATTATACGTGTTGTTGTTGCCGTGTTGCTCTTCCTCGAATGTTGGTCTTTCTCTGATTATACATCACGTCGGGGGTCACCACCGTGGCGTCTAGGGTGTTTACTAGACGCCAGTTTAACCACAGAAAAAATTAGAGTTGCGTCTTTCGTGTTTAGAAGCGTTTATTGACGTTCACTTACAGTTATCGTGATGTACTATCTACATAAATGAATGAAGTTGCGTAAGTCGTGAAACATAGTAAGTTCGCGTACTATATGCTGATGTGTGTGATACTTGATGACCGCTGGTCGACGCCAGTTAAGTGTCGAATCGAACTGTACTTAAACAAAACTTAACTGTAACTGAATTTTAACAGAAAAAGGTGTCTTTTGAAAAATAAAATCGACGTGTCCGAGGATTTTGTTGAAAAATCGTCCGTTTTTTTTAACGAATTTACTTAAAACTTTAGACTCGCATTGTATAACGAGGAGCAAAAGACAACAGCATCAGTCCTTAGAGTAACTTCTGAAGAAGCTAACAGGATGGTTAGCAAAACGTCAAACAAAAAACGAAAGAGGGAACGACGAACACGGCTCAACCCGATATATAACAACAAAGAAAGCTTACATTCATACAACTTTTGTTTCAACTATTTTTTGATCCGATAAGTAATTATTGAGATATAATAATTACGTGACAATAATTATTTTAACAATATCTCCACCAATATCAACTTTACAAAAAAAAAGTTGCGGAAAAAAATTGTTGGAAATTGTATTTTCTATGTCTTTTGTTTGAACCTTTTTTTCTAAAACGTATTTTTATTTTCGCTTACCGGGGCGATGTGAATTTCTGCGGTAAAAGCTTGTTTTATTGTTCGAACAAAATGTTTTATATCACTGTACACTTCTGATAGGTTCTCTTTTACACGTTTGTAAACGAAAATCAATATTTTGTAAATAATTTTTTTCGAGCAAGATCGCTCTTACCTTTTAATCATTTTGATCATCAGAGTACGCGATCATCTAATAATGTGAACACTTTGAGTTTTAATAAATAAACAGTGAGATATTTATACTTGTATCGTATTGATTATAATATTCCTATATTATAGTTTCGGGAAAGTTCATGTGACCATCCATCAACATTATTGTTCATAAATTATGTGAATAAACAATTACATAGTTAATTGACCATTAATAGTTATTTATGTAACAAGGACAAAAAAGTGCACTTTTATGTACGAGACTGAATTTGCTGGCCGAGGCGTTAGCCGAGGCAAGCAAACAGGCGAGGTTATTAAAAAGCACTTTTTTCCGAGGTACGTATTAATTCTTTCCGTTGCCTTTAAATTAATTAATTTTCTATTTATTACCGTTTACTGAAAACAAAATGTTTAGTAATTTTAAACAAAAATTTTACGTTTGTTCTGATTTTACTGTACCTAATGTTCACTTCACCGTTCAGTATTGTAACATTTGTGTCAAAATTTATTAAAGGAAATAAAAGCTTTCCGCGTTCGAATATTGTACCGATAAAGCATTTGTTTCCAACAATCACATAATTTTTATAAGAGCACTTGATTATGATAGGTAATAGGTAAAACATGTACTTTTTTATAATTTATTAAAATAATAAAAATTACATTTAGGTAGTGTTATTTTGAAGTATATTTAAAAATGTAGTTATGGTTGGAAGCCTACCCTCAAAATTAATGCATTTCTTTAATTGTTTATGATCAAAGATGTAATGAAGTTTCTCCTATTAAACACATTAAAGTCGATTCTTACTAATTGGACATATACTAGTTATAAGACTGAGTTTGTACCGTGGTCAGACTTATAATCATTTTATATTCAATAAAAATATTGCCTGACCGTAAGAAAGTATGCAAACGTAGTTTTTTGATTCACTCCGAAAATGTTTCAAAAATGTAATAATCTTCTTTCAGCTTATTGAAAACTGTGAAATTAACCTTGTTTTTGTGTACGAATAAATCTTGATTCTATTTTTGTTTTTTCCTGCGACAGAATCAATATTCAAATGATTTTTTACAAGTAATTACTGTTCTTGTGTTTTCCATTAGCATTATTACTTATTTACATCAATCAAATACAGTAATAGAAAGGTACCCATAATTAACTCACTTCTACTGTAAGTTTTTGTATTTTATGATCGTGAAAATTTTGTATCGGAACTCCGCTTCTGTATCAAAATGTTACCTAATAAAATTGTCTAAAGCAATCTCAAGTCGTATGAATTCTGTCTTACCTTATAAATGAATAACTTTAAAGAAGTTAAAGTGTTACATATTGAAAACAATGTATCGAGTATTGTGAGATTACAACCAGGCTCTTCTATATGCTTCGCACATTGTAGAAACTATAAACAATTTATTAATATCATTTCAAAGCACTTAAAATCATTTACTTGTAATTTGAACAACAAATTGTTTTTGTTCAAAGTTGTGTGGGATTGAGAAATTGAGGTTATAAATGGAAGTAAACAACCAATATTCTGCAGTATCTAAAATGTTTCAGTATGTACCTAAAGTACTGTAATATCCTATGTAGTCACTAAATTCATCCTTTCTTAAAAATGGGTTTTCATACTGGTTACTTCGACTTTATTTAATTTGACATAAAATAATAATTGACATTGACAGATGTTTGCGGACGAAAAGTATTACATTTAAAAAAGTGTTACTTTATGATTATTCAGGGAGTACGTAAAACTCAATTTTATAATGATGTCGACGGAAAACAGTATTTATTTAAAACTTTACTAATAAGTTTATTTGAAAACAAATCTATGAATTCACCCATGTAAAAAAAGGACAGGAAGGAGTGTCTAAACTACTCATAATTTCATTTTATTCCGACTCCTTTTTTTAACCGTACTAAACCAAAATTAGCATTTTATTTATAAATAATTTTGATAAACGTTTCTTTAAATTCGTGTTAATCTAGCACAAACTGTAAGCATAAACTTACTATTTACAAGAAGTTCATGCTGAGAATTCTTGTATCGTATACGAATTTCAAATTTAATTTAACTAGATACGTTTATTAATGATTTGATTATACCAATAATACAACATCATAATGAGTTTTTACACAAATTTAATTGATCTCTCTGTTTTAGGTTTTTTTATTTTATATTAATTTTGATTTATGCCTTTTGGGAATCGAATTTTTGGTTATTCAAATTATTGGCGATGACTAACTTTCGCTTGTGTGAACAAACCATGTCAGGTAGATTCGAAACCGCTTTTAATGGGAAACCTTTCATTCATCTATACAATGCAATACCATAAAATCCTCGTTTATATTGTGTAATAGAGCACCCCATTGCTATACTGGTGCATCCCGCTAAGAGGGCGGCACGTGTAACTACACATATCTCACACCCTTTTTTGGACGTTTTTCTTTCTAGACCCCCCGCACATGGGAAGTTTATTTAATAGTATTTGTGTTGCAGACCACCAAAAGTTATCAAAATGTATACTTTGTAAGAAAACTGTAGGAACAATGGCGATCCTGCTACTGTTATGCGAAATGGGTGTGTGAACTCTTTACAATCGGTTGTTTATCAAAAACTTGAACGTAAAGCTAAGAAAGCACCCTTGGTAGTACATACGTGTACGCATACCCCTATCCTTTGGCATTTTCGTTGATTACTTTTATGTAAGTTTCATTTTATAGGTCGCGTAACAAATTGCATTTGTCAACTGTAGATTTGACAATTAAAATACAACACATGATAAGTTAAATTGAAGAATTTTGCTCTGGAAAATAAGAAAAAAAAAGCTCAGATTTTGGGCTGGTTATTCTTATGTTTTTTTTCTGGTACTTACTTACATGTAGGTAATTTAACTAGATTTGTTTGAAAAAATCACTCGAGCTATAAGTACTCGAAACAAACAAAAAACATAACCGGTTAAATACAAGCTTAGTGGTATTGCTACTAGTAAAATTTACAATAGGAACAACCAATAAAAATTTGAGGTATTTAAAAACAAGAAACAAAATGGAAAAAATTGAAAATGTTGAATTTTAAATGTTGTAATTTCCACCACTATTAATTTTCTCTTTCTTCATTTTCCATTCTTTCAATCCTTCTTTTCCTATTATACATATAACGTCGTATCCCTTCTGTAATAATCTCACAATACTTTACATTATATTTCCCTTCTTTTATTCTCGATCTTCTCTCTTGAATTGGCGTATCTTGAACTCTTCTCACTAACTCTGCTTCCATAATTTTTCCTTCTCTCCTCAATCTTTTTATCTCTTCTCTGGCATAACTTCCCTTTCATAGAATAACAATTTCTCTTTCACCATATTTTATTTTTTTAAATTCTATCTCTTTCCAACATTCGATTAATATTTCAGTATCTTTCCTCCTCTCCATCTTTTCCTCATACCTCACCGCTCTTTTTCCCGTTTCCGTTCTAATCTTTTCTATTTTTGCTTCCTCGTGTACTATGTACCCTGGTGTTTCCCTTTCTAATCCCAATATCCACTTCCAGTACTTCCCTTGTATACCTTTTAGTTTTACCCATTCCTTCCATCCCCACACCTCTGCTCCGTACATTATCGCTGCTTTGACTATCCTATTGAATAACCGCAGTCTTTTTTCAAAATCTTTTCCGAATATTCTTTCCCTATTCCCCACGCATTTCCGATTATCATATTTCCTTTTCTTTCCAATTCCCTTATTTGTTCACGATCCTTATTATTGTATTTTAGGACGTATTCTAAATACCTGTATTTGTCCACAATTTCTATTTCTTCCTCTCCCCAATACCATAATACTTTCTTCTTTCTCCCTTTCTTTCTTTTTAAATTCCATGATTTTTGTTTTCTTCACGTTTGGCTCTAACTTTTTTCTTTTTCAGTATTTTCTTCGAGTTTTTATTACCCTTTTATATCTTCTTCACTTTTTGATATCACAACTATGTCGTCCGCATACGCCTATACTCACACTTTTCTTCTTCCTACCACTATTCCTCCCACTTGGTTTCTCTCCAATTCCTCTTCTAGATCTCCAATATATAAAGAAAACAAACACGGACTTAACGGACATCCTTGTTTCAGTCCTCTTCCCGTCTTAAACTTGTTTTCCATTACCTCTCCCACTTTGGTTCTGCAACTCGTGTCCTCATAGTTTTCCTCTACCGTATCTATTATATCCTCACTGATTTCTTTTTTTTCTCATTCTCTCCCACAACAACCCTGTTTCTGTTTATTAATCAGGTGTTTTAATACGTATACATAGTAGTAGTATCGATAGTACCTCTTCCTCTTCTGAACCCCTCTGCTAATCTGAAATTAATTTTTTTTCCTGGTTTTTTGTAAATTGCACATATTCTTATCTCCCTACATTGTTGAGGTAGTCTTTCTCCCTTCCATATCCTTTCATATGTTTTTCTCATTTTTTCCCTCATCCTTTCTCCTGTAAATCTCCATTGCTCCCCCTGTGCCCCGTCCGAACCTATCGCTTTAACCATTTTTAGATTTTCTATCGCTTTTTCTAATTCCATTTTTTCAATTTTTTCGTCCGGTTCTCGTAGCAAACTTTTACAGTGTTCCTCCCATTTCTCCTCATTTATTTTTATTTCTATCCTTTCTCTTTTTCGCTTCTTTTTTAAAACTCCCAAGCTTGTCCTTCGTTTTTTATTTCGATGATCTCTGTTTCCAATTCCTTTTTGTCTTTACACATTTCTCTGAACTCTTTTTTTTTGCTTCTGTATTCATCTATATCCATTTTTCCGTTTTTTCACCTTCTTCTCCCTCTTCTCATTTCTCTCTTCGCTCTTTGGCAGTTTCAATTCCACCATTCATTTTCTGTCCCATTCTCCTTGTTTCTTTTCTGAATCTTCTTATTTGAGTCGCTTCTTCTATTTTTGTATCCATATGTGTATCTCCTCATCTATTTAATTCGTTGTTTCTTGTTCTTCCTCTACTATTTCCATTCTTTTCTATACCTTTCTATACTATCTTTTGTCCATATTTTCTTCTCCACCTATTCCTCTCTGTTCTCTTCTTCGTTTTCTTCATCTTTCCCCACCAAAATTAATTGCAGCGGTTAGTGATCCGCTTCCTCTTCCTCCCCTATCTTAAAACTTTTACGTTCCATGTTCCAGTATTTAAGTCGATAACCAACCAAACGCAGTAAAAAACAATAAATAGGAACAAACACTATATTTTTTATATTGGAACAAAGCAAACATACAACGAATATGTGTTAATTTTTTCGCGCTTATTTTACGCTACAACGTTACAATACATGTTAGTTATATTGGTACTTACAATACCGCATCTCAATGAAATATTTCTTCGAATGCCGAATAATACAATAATCAATAATTATCTAATCTACTAACTCTAATAGCTTAACAAAAGTTACAAACTTTACTTTTGGTAAAGATGTAGTGAACATATCAGCTGGTAGTTCTTCTGTCTTAATGTACTCTATAATCACCAAACCTTTTTTTTTCTTTAAGAAAATGATACATAATGTAGTGGATTTTCTATCTACATTGTCTCCACCCCAATCCGAATCTACATATCCATGCAAAATAGTGTTAAGTTTAAACTAGCCTTCACAAAACGAATAACTCTTTTTAGTGATGTTAGTAAATGTTTGTTACCCTTAAAAGGAAGCCGCTTCCCTGAATTTAAAGTTATCATGTACCAACTATTTGGCATCCCATGTTTAGACAAGTGGACCATTCCCGTCCCAACTAATTTGGAGGTCAGTAATCACAATGGTGGTCGAATTGAGCACCATTGTGATTACTTTTCTTCGAGTGTACCTAGCCATCTGCCTGGTTAAGTGGTCGTGCCTCTGAGTCCGCTCGTACTGGGTGACAACCTGCTCTATAAGACTTACACTCAGGGCATCCCCAGGCTGCCCAGAGGACGGAAGATTGGCCGTACGCAAATAACCAGCTCGAACATAATCCCATCCATTCCACACTTTTAGCCTAGATCTAATCCGAGCAGTTCCCAACAGTTTTGGAGGCTAGCGCTCATGGGTCGAGTTGTCATTTTATCCCTCCAAAAAGGAGTAGGATGCCCTTTAGAGGAGAGCTCCGTGATTTTTTGGAAGAATTATTGTGAAGGCCCGCCAAAAAAAAGTTGGAAAATATTCGGTCATTGAAAGCCATTACCCTTTTAAGCTTTTCTAAGTCGATATATAGATTTGTTTAGTTCACAAACTGTTTTGCTATTTGTTCTACATTTACCTAGTAGTGACACCTTGCACAACCATTTCGAATACAGGATATCTTATTTTATATGAAAGTACAGGCATAATTCTAAATGATTTAATTTAAACACCCACTTACTTTTAATCGCCGTTATATTATTTGGCCAAGGCACTTCACTCCACGTATTGTTCTTTCTTAATACACTCAGTTCATCATCAATTGCTTGAAGCCATTTTTGACAGTTTTCAGACAAAATAGCTTCATTATGTGACGTTGGTTCTTTTGATATTGAAAAGAAACTGGTTTCATAGTCTTTTAACCATGCAGGTTCCTTAACTGGTCTTCCACTTCTCTTTTTATCAGTATTTCCTGTTTCTTCAAAAGTACCTTCTTCTCCTTCTTCTGTATTTTTTGATGATCCTCTGTCTCGTGTTAAACATTTTCGTTTTCTTCGTCTTCATTAATTTCTTCAATTATGTCATCGCATTTCAAGTCTACGTCAAACGAAATTTCTTCCTGATGATTGTTGGGACTACTTCGAAGGAATTCTACATCACGATGTATTTCCACCTTGTTAGTACTTGCAAAAATAAATTCTGTAATCTTTTACTTCTTCAGTATAACCGATCAGTATACTCCTACAACCCATTATTTACAACCACTTGACCGTTCTCTCAAGACTGCCTATTATCAAGCTAGTCAAGTTTGGATAAAAGTAAATCTTTCTCGCCAAATAAAGCACTTGCAATTCGGAAAACTAATTTATGAGTTATGGATAAAAGCCGCTAACCCAAGGAATGCAATATCTGGTTTTAAATATACAAGCATTTATCCTTACGATACAAACCTGATTCCTGATTATGCCTTCCTGATGTCGGAAAATGCTCCTGAACATCCGAGTCCTACCACAATGAATGATATTCCGCAAATGCCTTTATCTACAACAGAATCAGTCTCATAAACGTACAGTTTCATCAGGTGAAAAAACACCAACCAAGGTTTCAGTTCCTTATATACAAAATCCAGTACATGGATGGTTGTGGCAGAACAATGAACTTGAAAGATCATTGTTTTCTAGTTAATACTATTACTCTAGGCAAAATCTTAGAAAGGATAATTCCTGTTATAGTTCTTCAAGTCCACGTGTGTCTTATCAAGAAGAAGACCATGCAGTTAGTGAGGAAAATGAAACCAAATGCACGAGCTGTGGAGAAAGATGTGAAGCAACCAAAAAAGTCATTAGGCTGTTCCAAATATGAAAATCTTTGCGACCTTTGCGGGAAGGTCCTTGCAAAGAAGAAAAATTAATGTTTTACCTAGTAGTCCAGGCAATGGGGGTTTCTATTCGCAAAGTTCGGAAAGAATTGAAATTTGGTGGATCGGTAGACATAAGTCCCTTAATAGTACACCTGAGTTTACGACCTCGGGGGCTTGCTGCTCGATGGACGGTGAGATGAAAACTCTGCATCGTGACACTGTTTGGAAAATGGGGCTGCGTGGTGAGCGTTGTCGAAAAAAATTTAAATAAAACATGTAGAAAACAAAATTGTGTACAATTTTTAGTCCTTGAATTTTTCGTCGGCGATCAATACTCTCCGCTCTACGATGCGTGAAAGTTGGGGATTGATTTGCAATTTTCAACAAAATCAGAATTCCATTGCGGAGTAAGACGAAGATCCCTATCAAACAATTCTGTAATTTTTTTTTTTTGAAATTTTTAATATTTTTGTGCATACATTATTTTCAACTCATTTCCGCATCACCCTTGAGGTGGAATTAATCGGGGAGTTTTTTGTGAAACGGCTATTTTTGCACTCGCTCCGTGCTAGTGCAGTTAAAAAACGCTATTGGTGTAGAAGTCAATGCCAGAATGTAAGAGTTTTTGAGTAATTTTGAAAAGAACTGTATTACTGATTAGAGCATTATGTGTAAAAAATTAAAAAGTCAGTCACAGAAAAAACTAAAATTGCTTTAAAATAAATGACTTCTCATACAAACAAATTAACCTTACGCTACAGAATTGTGGGCTTGATCCGTTACTGTTTGGTCGCATGGTAGTCGCCACTGCATTTCAACTACATCTATGTTAGAAAACAAGTTGCGCTTGCTTTGTACTGGTATTGGTAGTGTGACTGACGAAATGTACAATCACAGCCTTGCCGCGGGCTAGCTGTTTATGTGGAGGTAGTACGGTGCAGAAAGCAAACATCGTAAGTTAGACTCTACGATATACAAACTTTGTAGAGGCCATCTCCCAAAATTCATACAATCTCGCTTCATTCATTATGTACTTATTGTGAAGTGGGGAGAAACCTTCAGAAGATCATGGATTGCGAAGAACAACACGGATCACAAAGAAACCAGTTCCAGAGGTTTTACTTCTCACGCGCAGATGCCAGAAGGGTTGTGGGCCTGCTTATATGGTTGTCGTGGAGCAGGATTAAAATGTTCGGTTGTGTGTTTACACTATACCGAGAAAACATTTCCTACCACTTTACTTTAGAGGATGGCAATGTAGAATATGCACATAGTGTGTTCGATCAGCTACAGGGGATGAGGACCAAGCAGATAACGCTGAGTTTTCCTATTCTGGTTTGGAATTGATATTTAAATTTGGCGGCTAGATCAACAATGATAAGGAGATATTGACCACAGATAATGATAATTTAAAAATGCCTATATCGAAGTATGTAGTGGCCTGTTTCAAAAAATCATATCTTTTATTATACCCGTATATGACCAAATCTATCAATCCAAACCTCTGTAGACTCACAAAACATTACTCTTTCAAAAAAGAATTATTACTGAATTGTTTGATAACGATTTTCGTCTTAATCAGCAATGATTTTGTTGAATATTCCAAATCAACCCCCAAATTTCACGCACCGTAGAGCGGAAAGTATTGGTCGCAGACAAAAATGCAAGGCCTAAAAATTGGGCACAATTTTGTTCTCTACATATTTTATTTAATTTTGTTTTCGATAGCACTTACCATAACAGCGCTATTTTCCGAAAAACGTAACAACGCAGAGTTTTTATCATTCCACCGCCGAGGTCGCAAACTCGGGTCTACTATCAAGGGACTTATGTCTACCATACCACCTAGTTTCAATTATTTCCCACCTTTGGCAAATAGAACTTCTTTTTTTCTACCCATTGCTTGGGCTTATAGTTTTTGCAGTTGTTTTTTAGAATAGTACTAATATTATTAAAGGGCATCTTCGACCAATACTTTTTGAGTTTTTTGGTAAAATCAGTTAATACTATTAATTATTATGTTAGGTCTTTAGCTTAAGTGTAATAATATACTATTATTTTAGTATTTCCACGATTTTTGTTTATAGATATATTGTTTTTGTAAAAATAAACAATGTGGGACATCTATCTCGAATTTACCCTATGTTACCAACCTAAGCTGGCAAAAACACTTAAAAGGAGATGTGGTATGTGATTATCATATTCATCAATTTTTTTAAATAATAAATAGTTTGATTTTTATTTTATATCGTTTGGTAAAAGGTATCACCGGACCTGTAATACCGTAAAGCCTCATTTCTGGATTCAAATCATTAACTCAAACATGGGCGATAAGATACAGTAAGAAATAAAAAATTTAAATTAACAAATATTATTACGAAAATAAAAAAAAGCGATATCGTTTTATCATTATAAAAACAAAGTAAATGCTAACAGGAACTCCATTAACACTCATTAAGGTTTTAACCATGTAAATCACTAAAAAAACTCTGTATATGTCTTCGTGCTTTAAATTTGATATTATATAAGTTGTTTGTATTTTAAATCGGGCCCATTAATTTAGAGTTTTTGCGATTATAAGAAAAAGTAAACGACAATCATAGCAACAAAAAAATCTGATTTGTTACCGGTAATTAAGACTAAAAAAGAAGATACGAGGTACGGATTGTATTTTGAAGGATTATGAATATTATATATCTGACGTGAACACGAAAAATTTAGTATTCACGCGTTGCCCTAACGTAATTATTCCTATTTTGAAAGGTTAGTATTCATACGATACCCCGTTTGCATAATAAAATACAAAATACATTAAATTGTTACACTGTGTTCACTTTAATCTAAAAAAGTGATCTACATTTTTATCAACTAAAACTGTAACTATCTACAAAAAGTTCGTGTGAGTAATAAGCATCAATCATTCTAATCGTCAGCTCGATCTTTGGCAGATGACTATAAATATTTCTGTGTATTCGACTAGAGACTCTCATTTTCATCTGATAATAGTTAACAATATCTTTGTGTCCTGTCTATTAAAAGAAATATTTAAAAAATTCGTTGATCTCGTTCTTATTTTGGTTAGTCGTAAAAATGCTTCCATAAAAATTAATTTTCATTAAGAACACGATGACACCGATCTAAGCTGCATATGAGCTAAGAAATATTTTTATTGGTAGCAACCGCGACACAAAAAAAATCGTTAAAGGTAAACACATGTATGATCAAAGTGCCACTATAGCAGGTGTCTCATCAATGAAATCAAACATATGGCAGACTATCTATTTGATGTTGGTACACATCGCTGGAGATCCCTTTTTCTGTCATTTCCTGTTATTGTTACTCATTCGCAAAGAATAGAACGTTGGGGTTCACCAATTTTTTTAAACAATTTGAACACTTGTCTACTCGTTGCAACTATGCGAAATTATGAACTTTCAACAAATTTGAACGTAATTCTAGCGAAATCAATCCTGATTTGTAGTAAGTTAATTTTAGACAATTTATAATAGTTGAATTTTCATTAATTTGCAATATAAAAATGGCTACACTAATGATTTACCTTCTAAACATTGTTTTATTTTGGATATAACGAAAAATATATTACTAATATTATTCACAAATTAAAACATTTCTTAAATTACGCGACTTGATTAATAAATTTGAGCAAAATAGTTAATTTTTTGGTATTTTGGTAGTCCTCATTTACTTTAAATTTTTGTGTAGCGAATAATATATTTTTACGAACTTTATCGTTATTGCAGTTGGAAGCGGAATATTAATAAACACAGCGAATCGACTTTTTTTTCCCCCTCAGGCCGTCTACCACTATGGTTCCGGATGCACCGCAGCCTAAAAGCCTTATTGTGCTTCGCTTGGTTGTTAATCGATGTATCCAAATTCAATACCCTGCACTAATAGGTGCAGGTCATTGGGTGGATACGTATTTAACTCTTTTGGTAGCATTTTGTTGCGCCCAAAAATAAACTGTCTTCTATTGTCCAGCGTCTTGCAACTGCACAATAAATGCAGTACTGTTTCGGGAGCTCTTCCACATAGTCGACAATTTGTGTCGCCAGTGAATCTTCCGATTTTACGCAGGTATTCTTTGACGGCCATGTGACCCGTTAGGAGCCCTGCCGTGATCTATAACTGTGCCCGGCTTAACATTAGTAGTTTAGCCGTTTGTTTCACGTAAGGTTCTGTAATCAAACACTTACTGTGTATCAGGCCTGGTCTTGATGTCCAGTATGCCTTATGTTATTTGCGAGTCCATTCGCTGACTGCTAAGCGACTCGACTTTTTTGTTATGCCCAAGGTTGGTTTTGGCCCAAAGTAAGGCGTTGGTGCTCCCTGCCTGGCTAAATTGTCATCTTTGATGTTTCCTACAATGCCCGAATGTCCA
This sequence comes from Abscondita cerata, assembly GCA_030710515.1. NCBI lineage: Eukaryota > Metazoa > Arthropoda > Insecta > Coleoptera > Lampyridae > Abscondita > Abscondita cerata. Next base: position 106,101 of record JALBCR010003371.1, read on the forward strand.
GGCATCCAGACAAGAGTTACCTTGGTTTGACCTGACAGAGTACTGAGTGTGTTAAAACATTCAAAAACCAGTCTAGATGAGGTCTTTTGGCTTAAAAGACTTCTCAGTATTGCTTGACTGTCAGACATAATATAGATACGCCTACGGTGGTAGTTCTTCTCTATATTAGTTTTTGCACATTCGATGATGGCAAGAAATTCTGCCTGAAAGACAGTCGCTAGGCTGCCCAGGGGTACCTTCATCCGTAGAGAAAGACAGAACACGTGCTTATAGTTGCTCAAGCAAATTTTGTTGATTATGGCTCACAGAGAGACCGAGATGTTTTTTTGTTTGTGCGTTTAGTTTGGTTATGTGCTAGTGATCGTCTGTGCAAAACCGCACATCTATAACCTCCCCGGGGGCAGAGATAACATAACTATTGTATCTAACTCGTAAGAGTGGAAAAAACGTAAGTGTTTAAACATTCTTTTCTGAAGTGTTGCATATCAACGGACGGGCCGTTACGAGACGCGTCCAACGACCCCACTCACACCACTACTGACTCACCCTATACTGAGCTATTCGCATTTATTCCCGAACCCCACACAAGCCCCCTCGTTAACCCCGAGTAGCACGTGGTTCGTTATCGCAACCCCTCTTTACGAAAAGATAAAAAAGCAGATCTTGCTTCTATTCGGCAGTTTGCCTCTGCTTAAAGATATTACGTTGCTTCAAACCCCCTTTACCCCTTTTCAGCACCTTTGAGTGCACAAACTTTTAACTACCAGTGTTTAGGTTAGTTTCCCTTGTATTGCCCCCTGAACGTTTCTTTTAGCACTGGGTCCTGTTAAACTCTCCCCAGTGATCATGGAGGAAGGAAGGCCCGACGAAGGCCCTTTCACACCCAAAACACCAAACGCTCCCACGCAGGAAACAAATGTTTTTATCAGAAAACCCAAAATTTCCCGTACACTTCCTTACAATTCAAATGTATCGGTATCGCTCCACAGCCTTACAGAAAATATTCACACTGATCTCACCAGTCTGGAAGACGAACCGGAGCCGAAAACTCCACACACCACTCAAGAGGAAAGACACAACAAAAAGAGGCGGCTAGAAACTCCGCCTGACCGCAATGTCTCACCCCCAAACATGAACGTGCTTGCTCAAAAGACATTCGATGCCCTGAAATACATCCATGAGGTCGTGAAGATCTCAAATAATATTCTTAAGATCTGTGAGGAATCACAGAACACCAAAAAAGAGATCAAACAGGCCGCGCGCTCCCTGCGTCACAGAACTAACAAATTACAAACCGTGAAAGTTCTAATTGACACGTTAAACGCTGAATTACACTCGCATAAAATGAAACTGGTAACTCTAGACCCGGAGTATAGAAAACCACATGAAATACAAAAACACACCCTGCAATTACAACAAGCACTTGCAAAGGGCTTGACTGACGAGGAATTCGTCAGACTCAATGAACGTAAATGGCCAGATAGCATTTTTCAAAAACTAAACCTATCGACAAGATCGACCTTGGCAAACAAGAACAGGATTTTCTTGTCTTCCACAACCCAGATAATCCCGACAATCCAATCTGTGACAATATTCTTGACACAATCCCTGGAATGAAGTCGTACTTATTCCAAATCAAACCGTGCTCCAGTACGCCCTTGATGGGTATCATCCAAACCGCTATTAACTTATACGACGACAACACAGAAGACCTTGATGACATCGTACGCAACCCCTGCAATATCCTCGCAGCCCCCATAGACTCAAATCATTTACTTAAACATATACCCAGAATCAAGAACACCATTAGCTTATGGAGAAGGAAAAGCTCCAAACCACTTGCAGTAGTTACCAACACACGAGACACCAATAAGATAAGAGCAATCCTAGAGTGGCTGGCACCAGCGAATCAAGAACATATCAACATCTTACGTAAAACCGACCCCAACATGACTTCAAAATTAGATCACGAAACAGTAATTATCAGGCCTGACGAGGGCACCTCATATGCCGACATTATTAAAAACACTAAGCACAACGTAGAACCCACCGGCATCACCGCCAAAAAGATCTCCAAAACATCCACAGGAGCCGTGAAACTAAAGTACCACGGTAAAGAGAAGAAAAATAGACAAAATTTCAAGAAGTCCCTTACAGACAGCATCTCCTCCTTCGCACAAGTAAAGGTAGTAAAATCGAACAAAACCTTAATGATCCTAGACGTCGACGAAGCTACCACCATGGACGACATTGCGATGACCATAGGTGCAGAAATTGGGCAACCCGATTTCAAACCAGGCCCACACCTTAGGCTAACCAGTAAAGTCAATAAGTACGGAAACAGACTAGCATTTGCAACTTTAGACGCTGATGTAGTTGACAATATGTGTGAAAAAAAATTTATTGGTGCAGGGTGGTTCCGCTGGAGGGCCAAAAAGGCGAACTACCTTCCAAGATGCAGGCTATGCCAACGGGTGGAACACTCCCTAGACATTTGCCAGTCTACCACTTTTACAGGATCCTGTCTGAATTGTGGCCAACAAGGTCACATACACAAAGAATGTAACAACCCACCATACTGCTACCTGTGTAACAAGAGGTGGGTCACAACGCGGAATCAATGCGCTGCCCAACCTATAGGAAGCTAGTCACACAAAATAAACAATAAAACCCCCTAATACACCAACTGTACATTATTATCTAAAATTCAATCCCAAAACACTAAACCTAAACCGTAATAAAAATACACCCATTAGAATTCTACAAGTAAACATCGATAGATCGCGAGGAGCCACTGACCTCATGGACAAAACCTGCATCGATAAAGCCATAGACTTAGTTCTAGTCCAAGAAACAAATATTAAGCTGTCTAAAAAATCCAACTGGATTTGTAATCAATCTAGCTCTGTAGCCTTTTATACTCCACACGGTAAAAAAGCACCCATCAACATAAGACGGTCAACCTAACAAATTGGAGAGTTTCTACGGAGGAAAACCTCACCCAGTACCGCAACATTCTCTACGACCTAAACATAGATAACAAAAATAACATGCCATCTACTCGAAACACGTTTGTCCTCAGGTACAACGACGAAATGAAGGACTTGATTGTAGAGCACACCAAAATACTCCTGGATACATACAATTCAGAAGAACCTACACTTTCATCATTTGAAAAATTGAATAACGCCATAACACAATCGTGTCACCTTTATCTAAAACCAACTACACCAAAAAACTTACAAAAAAAACGGAGTGTCTACTGGCGGAACGCCGACATTGAATCCGCCAGGAAAGAATGCTATACCCTCCGACGCACACTCACCAGACTTAAGAAAAAACAAAACTCAGCAAGTTTAGCAATAATACACGAACAATACACGGTCACAAAACACACCCTTAAAAAACTCATCAAAACAAGCAAATACGCTGCCTGGAAAAAATTTGTGATAAAGTCGATGAAGACATATGGGGTCTCGGTTACAAAATTGTAACACAAAAACTGACATCCCTGCCTTGGATAAATTATGATACCAACGAGGCACTCCAAGTCGCTAACCAGCTTTTCCCCAAAAGTCCGAGGATAACGTGGTCGACGAATACTACAAAAATTAATAACGTCCCTAACTTAACAAGTGCAGAAATTATAGAAGCAGGCACTAATATTAGACCCAAAAAAGCCCCAGGACCTGATGGAATTCCCCCGGAGGTTATTAAATACATCGCGACCAAATCACCTGAGACCATCCTCCCATACTTTAATGAACTGTTACAAAAACAATCTTTTCCAGATTCATGGAAGACCGCAAATCTTGTCCTGATTGAAAAAAAACAAGCAGACCCGGCTATCAAAGCATACCCTCTAATCAGCCTAATAAACTCGACTGCCAAGCTATACGAAAGAATTATAAACAAGAGGTTGCTCGATAATATAGATAGCAAAAGCGGCATATCCAAAAGACAGTACGGTTTCCAGAAAGGACGCTCTACGATAGATGAGATCAAAAAAGTCTTCGAAATCACCCATTCCGTCACGAAATGCAAAAACCCTAATTTCGTGATCATGGTTACACTGGACATAAAAACGCGTTCAACGAAGTCCCTTGGGCTAGTATCGTAAATGCACTGACAAATAAGAATGTCGACCCGTACCTTGTCGAGATAATAAAAAACTATCTTACAAACCGTTACATTTCAATAAATAACAACGCAACCCTCGAGATTAACACAGGAGTTCCACAAGGCTCGATCCTTGGCCCGATCTTATGGGACATTGTATATGACGACGTTTTAAATCGCACACTTCCATCCGGTACAACCTCGTTAGCATATGCAGATGACCTAGCCATCTTGGCATGGGACATAAACACACTAGTCATCGAACGAAAAGCCAACACGGCGATCCAAAGGATCGGCACATGCCTTAAGAGAATCGGTCTTTGCATAGCCACGCATAAATGCGAAGTGATAATCCTAACTGGAAGACGCAAATTTAAACATATTCAAATTAGGATTGGTGGAGCATCGAGGACTAACGTTAAAACCATTAAATATCTAGGCTGTTACATTGGATACAACTTGACCCTGGGCCCGCACGTCCTTAACACGATCACGAAAGCGGAAAGGCTAGTCTAGGCACTGAAGCGGCTCTTTATAAAGCATGACATAATCAAGGCCAGCAAGAGGAAAATCTTATTACACGTAGCAAACTCTATCATCCTATACGCTTCACCAATCTGGGCCGACTGGCTCCATATCACGAAATACAAGAAAAAGGTCTACCAGTTACAAAGAAAAATTGCCATTAACATCTCACAAGCTTACAGAACATCTCACACCGAAGCTTTGCTGGTTATCAGCTCCACCATACTAATCAGATATCTCGCATTCGAGCGGACATATGCACCGGGTGAAAATAAACAAGAAATAAAACGGATCAGAAGAGCGGATAGCATTAAGAAATAGGAGGATGATTAGAAAAACCTAACCAAAACCTCGCAATGGACAAAAAGATTGATACCACAGGTGGCTCCCTGGCTCGCAAGAAAACACGACGAACTTGGATACTTTCTAACCCAACTACTTACCGGTCATGGATGTTTTAACAGCTACCTCTGTCGCTTCAAAATTAAACAAACTCCTGCGTGTGTGTACTGCGGCGATATCAACGACACGGTGGAACACACGTTCTTCACATGCATTAGGTGGGCAAGTCAAAGAGAGCGGGCAGAAACAAATCTTAACATACGATTAACACCCAATAACATTGTTAAATGCATTCTTTCCTCACCGATGGGCTGTAAAACGATTGAAAACATGGTTTATGACACCAGGTGAAATATTCAAGCTGTCTCCCTTACACCCCTAAAGAACTGGCAACACCCAATACACCGAAATGAGTGCATTAGCAATTTTATTTATCGCTACTTCTACACATACACAAGTTCTCCGTGAGATGACACTACAAACAGTAATCAACATACAACTGCCTCATTAAATCACATGCAGCATCCAACGTGTTTTCTCAGTAGATAAATAAGTACGATGCAACAACTCTGGTACCGTCCGAGAGGGGGCACAGCCAACATCTTCTTACAATGACGCAATCCTGCATGGGTCATTCAAGGGTCGCAACTGACGACAGCACGCCCACAAACACTCCTAAATTTGCGAGCGACGAACTCAGCACCGTGTCATCATTTAACCGTATGGCTTCTCAATTTCTTTTTTGTAGTTCCTTCTACGTGAACACCTGTAACAGAGAAATTAAAATCATAATTGACACGATAACATCGACTTCAGGGTCGAATACGAAAACATATCACACGCCATGCACCAACATGAACACAACAACAGTGAAGTTAGCAACAAATTATCTCACATCCAACGGACATACCTTATACAGGTTAATACACATACTGGATGACATCTTTAACTTTAACTCCCAAATACGGCGAGCACCAATATCTTGTCACAAAAACAATCCTAAATATTGTAATACCCGCAGCATCCTTGTTCTAACACACCGTAGTTAATAAATTGCATCAAATAAATTGTAATCGAGCACGGGCTTTGTATCCCATTCTGTTAGTCCAACCAAATCACATAAATAATGTCCAAATACTTACCTTTGTATCTTTAGAAATAAATATAACTTTACTTTGTACTTGCGTAGGCTCAAATAAAACCTGCTGTGTACGTAGATCTGTATGACGAGGCCATGACCCTGCGAAGAATACCGAAAGGTGATGCCACGGGTCATGGCTGACCGAGGAAAGGGCCACTTGAGCCTGTCAAGGAGACAGGCCAACGCCCTGGAAAAAAAAAGGCCGCCCAGGGGGTGAGCATAACCTAGATCCTCTCTTTCATTACATATTCCTAATCCGGCCCCCGTCTCTGATTTAGGACCATCCTTGTACCAGATTATACCGTCTTTTGGAATTTTGTCTTTGAAGTCTATCCAGTTATTCCGGTGTAGAATAACCACTTGAAAGAATGCGTTGTCAATGCGCTTGGTCACCATATGGTCAGACCCCATTTGAAGTAGGGATCCTCCAATGTCTGCTAAACGTCTTATATGAGGGGAGTCAGCTTTGATATTGGCTGAAGATAACTGAAGTTTGTATGCCGCCAGCCTTGCTTCAAGTGCTGCAGTGGGCATAGTTTTTAGAACCCCTGATATGCTTAGACAGGCAAGTCTTTGAACCTTGCTTAGTCTCAGGATTGTGGTCTCCTGTATGACTTTTGGCCACCATACACTGGTCGCGTAGGTGATGGCGGGCCTGACCACCCTTGTGTACAACCAGTGTACCATCTCTGGTCTGAGCCCCCATTGTCTGTCATTCATGCGTCTGATTACCGCTAAGGTAATCTCCGAATCGAGTTACACTTATTATTCCTTTTACTTCGAACTGATTCCTTATTTTTATGATGATGTATGAAAGGAAATAATCTAGAAGATAATTGAATATTTTTGAACTAAGTTCTAGGAACACAGCGATTATTCTAATTTATTCTAGGAACTCCAGTGGCGTAACAATATATTAAACTTTAACAAAACTAAGTATATTTGGTCTAATGGCCGTATCCACCAACACAGTTTAAACATAAGCAACGCTTAGAAACTTAGATACATGCACCTGCATTGGTGCATACGGATATAACTTGCTGATTACTTTAATTTAAGCGTAATTTTGGGGAATAGCGGTCGAGGTAGTACCTCCCACTGAATTGATTATTTTTTCTTGTTGCATAGGTAAAGGGTTTTCTGTTGACGATCTCATACTTTCTAAACAATAAAGAAGACGATGTTGCATCAAACATCTGGTCATTAAAGTTCTGAGTTGCTCACTTGGCAGAAAGCACAAAAAACTGCTGAAGATCTTCTATTACTTAGACCATATATCTATATTGGTTCGAAATTTTAACGAAAGGAACGAAAAAAAAACACTAAGGAAAAGGGGCAGCAAAACCACCAAGAAAACAAATTAACTCCTCTCTTATTTGCATCCCACAGGAGGTTTTCCTTCATTGTGCCGCTCTTACATTACATACTCACCGGGAAACTACTACGGCGGATTCTTTAGCGCTCCTAATTTGGTTTTTGGTGTAGGGTTAAGTTTACAAACGCTGATCTAATTAACATTAGTTTTATTTTTGGACGCCAAATATGATATCAGAAAAATTATAAACTAAGTTATTAGTGCAAAAAATACAAAAAAATATACCATAAAAGAAATATTTTTATTTAGAACGACGGGTATACAATAATTATAAATAAATTTAAATACCTTACGTTTAATCAATGGTTTAATGGTTAATGAACGGTATTGAGGCCATGTGATAATAATTCTCCGGCTTCGTTGATGATATCAGCAGCTATCTGGATTCGATAGGTAGAGAAACGCTAAAAAATTGTATTTAAAATCCTTAGAATACAAAACTATCCGACATAACGAAGAGTATGTAGTGAAAACACAGCTCCAAAAAAATATAAATACAAAATACCATACAGGTACGATTACTATTGGGGTTGTCCCCAATTGCGATTAACTACTATTAATAGCCTCGTCAAGATCACAACCTTACTCGTTGAAGGCATGGGTAAGATAAAAATTTATTTCCCATTGAAAGGACAACCGATAATGATAACGAATTAAAATAAAATTCGAAAATATTATTTCCGCCGAAGAATAAGGTGTTACCTATGCTAAAGTATAGCAATTAGATTGCTACATCATTTCAACTCAGTTTTCCTTAATGTAGAAATGCCACCTTGGTAACAATATATCGGTTGAAGTGGCCCGTCTCAACGTAATCTTTCTCACGCGGCAAAGTCAACGTGAATGTATCTTAAGTGATAATGACCCAAACTGGACATTTCAAAATTTTTAAAAAGTAGGGAAAATATGTTTGTAGAACAACTACTGATATGTATCCAAAAGTTGAAAATGGACTATTTGACAAACATGAAATATTTTTTCCTTCCCTGGTCTATAGAAATTCAGGTTAACTTAAACTCCACCTCTTAATGGGCACTTTGTACTCCTAAGTTCTTCCCTTCGCAACTTGGTGTGTGTTGCTAAATTTCATCTAGCCCGATCTTTTCTTTTGGATCCTCCTTTGATTAATATCCTCGTATCCACATTACTTTCATAAAATGATATTCCATACTTTCCCAAATTCTTGGGGACCCCATAATGAAAAATTTGCATATCGTACTTTATTTTAATACAATTCCTTAAACCTATCCAACCGTTCCCCTTTATTTCCCTCTCCCTATTGTTTTATTATTTTCCTTTCTTCCCGTTCCATCCTTTTCCTTCTTTCCACTACCTTCTTCATCCATTGTATCCCTTCCCCCTTTTCCCCAATAACCTCTTCCAATCCATTTCCTCTGGTCTCAGCTCTTCACATTTTCCTTCATATGTTTGATATTCTCAAACTCTCCCCCACACAATCTACATACCCTCTTTTCATCCCTCTTCCAGTATTTTTTTCCTGTTCTTCGTTTCCTGTCCTAAACCTTGCTATTAACCGTTTTTTCTAACCCTTTTTCCGATGTCAAGTACTTCGGTATTTCTTCCGCGATTATTTTCTTGTATTTTCCATTATATTTCCCTTCTTCTATTTTTATTCTTCTTTCCTGTCTTTGTGTATCCTTATCCCGCTTTATTATCTCCTCTACTAAACTTATTCCCTCCACTCTTTTATTTCTTCTTCGTTTTTCGCTAAGGCGACAATATCGTCGGCATATGTAAACACCCATACCTTTTTCCTCCCTATTACGATCCCTCCCACCTGATGTTTTTCCAATTCCTCTTCTAAATCGCTTAAATAGATTGCGAACAGACACGGACTTAACGGCTTTAGTCCCGTCTCCAAAATTCTCCTCCTAACCTTTTCCCCACTTTCGATCTACATCTTGTCTCCTCGTTAACCTCCTCAATTGCGTCTTTTATGTCGTTCTTTATCCCCATTTCCCTCATTTTTTTCCTTAGTGTTTCTCTATCCACGTTATCAAATGCTGCCTTTATGTCCATAAACAAACCCCATACTCTACCTTTTTTTTTCTATCTTCCTGTTAATTATTTGCTTTGTTTTTCCCTAAAACAAAAAGTTGGAGCTTCTCCCCATACATTTTCAAAAAAGACTGGCCATTACGGTTCTTCTTGGTGCTGAGAGTTTTTTAATCATATCTGAGAACCTAAGAAGTTGGTGCGTAGCACCGACCTTGGGTCTAAATTAAAATTTTCTCACATGTAAGATGTTAGCAGCCAACCTGCTTTCGCAATTTTAGCAATGTAATTTAGTAAACTAAGTAGTCTTTTGTTTTCTACTAGTTTAGCGCCTTGGAAATATTTGGGTAAAGTTATTATTGCACGGTTCCACGAAACAGGAAAAGTTGCAGCTTACAGAACTCAATTTAGGATCACTGTTAGGTATGTCGTCAGTTCCTGGAATGACTGTTAGGGATACGTCTGTTCCTGGGAGCTTCTTGTCGTTAATTTTAATGAGACCATTATTGATGTTTTCCGGATTCTCCCAATCTGTTTCTTCCTTTCTTCACTTCTACGGCCTGGCTCACAAGTGGTTCAATTTTTATCTCAATTAACTTGGCCTGGCTTAATTGTTCCTAAAATTTTGTAGCTAATTTTGTTCGCACGGCATGTAGTTTCTTAAGGAGACTCCACATTACCTTTTATATTTTCCATTTTTGCGTCCCATTGGCTTTTCTTTACTTCTTTGATCATTAGCTTCATTTGTAGAATGTTTGTTGTGAAATTCTCGGGAACCACATGTAAAATACTGATCACCTTAAATATTTTATAAGGTTTTCCTAAACTGGAAGCAAATGATTTGCCAAGACGAACCAATCCATAATTCCACACGGTTTCATTACCACACTACACAGGTTTAGGTTTATACTGATCTTCTGGGGCGCCATACATAACACTTTCATCACAATACAGCAATGAAAATAATGTACCATACGAATAAATAATAAATTATTTTAATTTTTCTCCCTGGTTCTTAAACATTTTACCTTAACCGATTTTTCTATCGTTCCGGCCTATTCCTTATTAACTTGGTATTTGCTCCTTCTGTTCACCGTCTACTGCAAGAAATTTAGTCTTCTACTTTTTACAGTTTTCCAGTCTCTCTCTGTCTCTCTAATGTTATCTGTTAGGGCTTCAATCATGAGGTTAATTGAAAAGTCGACCGCATTATTATATTCGTAAATTTTGTATGACGTAATCCTTACGCGTCAAGGTCAATTAATTGTAATTCTTGGTATTTCTATTCTGTTTTCTCCGTATACTGTTCTAATATCTGGAAAATGGTCTAAACATTGTTTTAACGTTTTCTGAGTTGATATTTGTATAATGTATATATGTGGGTAATATTACCTCCACCATTAGTCCGTAGCGTTTTTTTTAGGCCTATCATTTTTGTGCTATATAGATTACGTGCCCTTCTTGTAGTACTTTGGCTTTGGAATTATGCATACTTGAATTCGAAATAGGGGTTTTCGCGTTTAAATTGCATCCCAAATAAGTGAATCAATAGTTGATATTACAGTCCAAACTAGCTTATTCACACATATCTCCGATCCAATAGCTACTATCTCAAAGATTGATTGTAATACTTCTCGTGGTGATAGTAGTCCTAATAGCAATTGCGACACCTTCACCAGGCTGGTCTTTTATGACTTTTTGATTGAGCACTTATCGGGGCTAGTCAAATTTAATACCTGGTTTAAGTAAGGTATTTTGTTATCAACGTGATTCCCAATTAATTTTTTTTAAAGAATTCCCTGAATTCGTCTCTGTTTCTGAATTTAATTAGCGTTTTAATGAAAGTGTAAACATTTTTGTCCTTGCTTCAATGTTACTCTTAGATGTCTAACGTGAGTGATATTGCGAGAAAACCAACTTATTTTAATGTAACATTAGGTTGTAAATGTTGTCCCCTTCTTTGATATGACATTCACGGAGGATTTCGAAGGCTGTAGTTCAATACTAGAACAGTACTCCATGTCTTGTTTAATTGCCAAAGTTTTGACTAGAATTTGGCTAGTCTTTCTCAAGGTCTCAGAAGAATTTTGAGTATAAAATTGAACATTTTTGATTCCAAGAATTTAGTCAATTTTCTAGTCGAAAAATTGGCAACGAAATACATGGGTTTTCGTTGAACTACTACACACTTCAACATCTTCCTTTAAGAAGAACTAATCAAAGAAGGAGACAACATTTTATTAGAAAAAACAGTTTTTCATTCAAGTAACACCTTTGATTAAAAATAATGGCGAATACAGTTATGTTAAAAATCTGAAATTACGAGGTTGTAGGTTTTAGAGTGAGTTGTCCTGCATGCGACACTTCCGGTTACATCGGAAGTAGACGTCAACTTTGTTATTTTAAATGAAACCTAATATTTTTTATTTTATTTTCGAATTCTACATTAAATTTTAGATAAAATTTGTGTACAATGTCCTATACTAAAAATGAAGTATTTTCGAGATATTTCCATTTCTTTCAAAATTTTGAAAAATCCTAGTCCACATTGAATAACGATAGCTCAATAATAACGAAGCTAATGACGTGAAATTGTAACCAATAAATAACAATCGCTTTCCCGTTAACTCCATATGTCTATCTCATCGATATTTCATACAGGGTATTTTAAATTAAATAATTTGTTGCTTACTTTATTTTATTACATTTTCCGCTGTATTTTGTTACGGCGAGAAGGTAGAATTAAGGGCGTCAAGTTCTGATAGCTTAAGGAATGAAAAAACTAACGACGAAGTAATCGCTAGTAGCAATTCTACACCGTACAAAAGAAGTAATTAAGATAATTCAGGTTTATAAGACAGAAAACGCAGCTTACAAATAACACGTTATATTCAATCACACAAAACAAGAAAGTAGGATAAGAGACAATTCATAATTATCACAGTAGTAATATCACACTAAAGTTTAAAGGGATCTAACAAATTACACATAAATGAATGTAGTACGTCACTGTTTAATTCGCGTAGTTCATTTGTACATGCAACGGTACGTCCATGATTTTAATTTAACCACAATCGTTCGTGTGCAATCAACAGAAATTATGAGTAAATGAGTTATGTAAGTGGTTAGCTTTGTAATACGTAATACAAGACCGTAGCTTTTAATTCGTTTGCAAATACTCAGAGGCAACGAGCCGCGAGTGGATTTCATTTTAAGACTTCACTATATACTAATAAGTGTCCTTTATTTAATTCCATTTCACCCGTACTTTTCTTTTTGGTTTCTGTAACTGATAATATTGCCAAGTCCATTTTCTACAGCTCTTCACCTAACTTCTCTTCTTTTCCATTAATACCTCTGACGTTCCATACGCCAAGTTTCCAAACTTCCTTGTTATTCCTATTTCTTTCTTCTCCGGTCTTTTTTTTGTTTTCTATATTTAATGCTCATTTCCTTATTATTTATTGCATAGTCGTTTACCTGTACTTCATACTTCACGTGATCATAAGACACAATTTGGGATATGTAGACAGCGACAAGACAGAATCTAGCACCAGAGGTACTTATCAATACAGAATAAATATTGATGTCGAGAATAGACTGGAATAAAGGAGAGATTGAATACAAATCTATATGCTGCACATAAAAGTTGAATTTTACCGCAATGAGAACTCTGCTACCTATAGATCTGGATGTGGCTTCGAGTGACCGGTCACATTTAAAGATGTTGAAAAGAAGGGGGAAAAGTTCGGAATTATTGACAGAGTCGTTTAACCAAGTCTCAGTGATAACAAAAATATCGATATAAGAGATAGAGGAAACACCGTTGAGAAATTTTTGTGTTTTAGTGTTAAGGCCCCTAACGTTTTGATAGTAAATATAGTCAGAAGCGAAAGAAATATTAGATGAAAAGCAGTCTGGAGAGTTGGCGCGAGAAGCGGGTAATTGCTGTCCGGAACCTACCAAATCTGCTTTTAAAGCAGTCAGCTGTTTAACATAAATAGGACAGTTCCTATCCCAAGCAGCGTGAACAGGTTTAATGTTGGGCAGAATCTTGCTGAGACTACAGCAATTAAAACACTTCATAAAATCAGATTTACAGTCATCAATAGAATGTTGTTCAGCACACTTAGGGCATACCTACGACTTACGGCAGTGGCGAGACGAATGGTGGAATCCGCAACAATTGAAGCATCGAATAATTTCTAGTGCATTAAACACAGGGCAACAATCGTACCCAATAAATATATGTCCAGCCGAAAGAGCAGATCTATAGGCAGCAGCGTCAACCTGTAAGACAGACTGAAGTGAGCTTTTGTTCTTCCTAAGAGAGTTGACCGAGACACATTTGATACTGAAGGAACCGAACATCAGAAATAGTATACGTTATCAGTATCTAAAATAGAACGAATGTTGGTGTTGGACTTTAAGCACCTTGTGTAGTTATATCAAAGACAAATTATAGGAGTAATGCGACCAAAAACATCTTTTTTCAGTTCTATGAAGATTTGAATACATTTAATATCTCGTTTGGTGGTCGGGAAGTGAAATACCGTCAGGGAACTCACATTAACGTATTGTGTTTGTTCTAATTTTTCTTACAGGCAATTAATAGTAAAGTTTTCAATTAACCACTGATAGTTTAAAAGAAAATTACGATTGTTATTGTAGATAACATTCGGTTCAATGTAGATCACTAACGGGTGTTCAAATAAAAAACTGGGCTAAGTAGGTCTTGGAATTTTCTTTAACATTTGGTAATTTTTTAAAAAAGCTGACAATAAGTTTAGGTTAGGATTCAAGGTATTTAAAGAAACATTCATATCTGTCAATTTTTAGGTTACATTTACATTACGTTTTAGTGCAGAGTGCAAAAATAATTAAATCAATTGAATTTCACGCTTGTCCAGCCCAGTTTTTTTATTTGAACACTTGTTATAAAGTTGGTATGTTATTAAAATCTAGAAATTAATAGTTACAAATTTAGTACCTACATGTATACGTGACATGTGCATACTAAGTTTCAAAGAAATGGATACAATCATGAAATCCAAAAATTAGGAAAAATCCTATTTTAAATTAATCGCTGTTACAACTTTTCGTATTTGACCTTACTTGAGATTTAACCCAGATAATGTTATTTATTGGTGCAAAAATCAATCAAATGATTATTGTTGTTTACAATTATAAAACAAATTAGATTACTGGAGGTCGTGCAATTACGCCCACCTCCATAAAGTTCTAACAAGTCCGTAATATGTACCTATGCAGTAGTTTCTTTGTTCCTAAACTCCCACATTACACGATAAGTTATTTTTTTTTGTAATTACCATATAAATCACTTTAACTATGGGGTAGGAGCAAAAGTAGGATATAAAAGGTGTTAATTCTCTATGTTTATGCTCTCATTGACTGAGCAAGAACCGACTTAGAGCTTGCATTTATCAAAGAATGATGCTTTTACATGTTTATCTTTACATTATATGTATATGAACAGGAAATAATCTAACACACCAGAACATAACAGAACTGGTTTACGTGAAGTAAATTACCAATTGCGGAAGTGGGTGCTTATTAATTAATATTCGATGTATTTAAATTTGTTTTTTATTTACACCTTCCAGACGACTTTGGAATTAAACGTAAGGTGGTAGTCATTGATTCCTGTGCAAGGTTGCGGATTCGGCCGTTTCCGTTTCAAAATTGTAGATTAAATCAATCATAACATTTTGGCTGTTCATTCAGTTTTCATACAATATTTCTTATACAATGGTTTGAAAAGTTTAAATTTTATGAAATATACAGGCTATAGGGATCTTAAGAGATACAAAGTCGGTTAAATTGGGGCAAAGTTGCTCATTTTTATGCCTAATTCTAATCTGAAAAAAAATTTGAAATATCTCCAATAATTTTGAAAATATCGAAAAAAACGAAAATTTCTGATTTTTGTTTTTAATTTTTTGCCGATAAACTAATCAGATTAGACAATTCTAACCAAGACATTATTCAGACACTTTTTCATGGAGAATTCGAATATGACATTACTTTTCTAATTATCTTTAATATGGCGGAGAAAACACCTGTCAACTGTATGTTTTCTTATGAACGCAATTTTCTTTAATTTTAAGGTACTTATTTCTTTTGTATTTGTTCTGATTTGAATTACAATTTTCTTGCAAAACGAATGTTGTTGCGTGTTGATCAGTTGAAAATCAAACACAACTAATTCAATTCCAACGCCGCGACCAAACAGACGGATCAAAATGTCATATTCCAATTCTCCATGAAAACGTGTCTGAATAATGTCTTGGTTAGAAATGTCTAATCTGATTAGTTTATCGGCAAAAAATTAAAAACAAATATCAGAAATTTTCGTTTTTTTTCGATATTTTAAAAATTATATATTCGATATTTTAAATTTCTTTTCAGTTTGTAATTCAGCATAAAAATGCGCAACTTTGCCCCAATTTAACCGACTTCGCATCTCTTAAGATAAGCGAGATCCACATAGTGGCACACGAAAAACGGACAGCCTGTATGTGTATTACAGTGTACTA
Source organism: Abscondita cerata (assembly GCA_030710515.1). Taxonomy (NCBI): domain Eukaryota; kingdom Metazoa; phylum Arthropoda; class Insecta; order Coleoptera; family Lampyridae; genus Abscondita; species Abscondita cerata. Next base: position 122,176 of record JALBCR010003371.1, read on the forward strand.
AAAATTAGTAAAATAAGTTATTTTTTGTAAAATTTTATTTATTAACCGAATGGATTTCCATTAATTAACCGGACGAATTAGTTAATTTGTTGCCTAGTAATTTTTTACAGTCTTTGCAGGTTCGATTCCGATTGCAGCATTTTTTTTTATTAACTTTATTATCATAATACAATTTTGTAAAGTGAATTTAACCTTTTGAAAAAAGAGTAATCTTCATTTCATAAAAATTGTAGGTATTAATAATGACATCAACAATAATTCTATTAATAAAAAAATTACGACAATCAGGATCGTACCCTGATGTATTTGCGTAAATCATTACAAAAACTTTCCTGTTTTTTATTATCTAATAAATTATGTTGTTATATTGTGAACAAATTGTGTCAGAAAAAAATATGCACGGTACAGTAACTTTATTACGTATACCCAATTTCTGTGTTCAAGGTGTCCTTGTAAAAAAATGAGTTTACATTCGGGCCCTATATAATACGGGGCTTGTGGCTATAGCCCCTAAAGCCCCCCCCCCCCTTTAATCAAGGGGTGAAGCCAATTCGTTTGAGTTAGAATAACGGCGGAAATGATTAAGAGTATAGGACAGAAAGACAGAGATGCACTATTAAGTATATACAACAAAGAGTGGGTACATGAAGAACTACTAAAAGATTGGATGACAGCGTTATTCGTGCCAATTCACAAAAAAGAGAGATAAAAAAGGGTGTAATAACTATAGAGGAGTAACACTTTTAAATACATGTATTAAAAATTGGAAAAATAATAGAACAAAAATTAGAATGTAACTGAAGAAACAATGGAAGAAGAACAAAGTGGATTGAGACGAGGAAGAAGCGCACAAGATTACATATTCACAATAAAACAAATAACAGAGAAAGCGCGAAAAGAAAAAGAATGATATATATGGCATTTTTTGATCTAGAGAAAGCGTTTGATGCGGTACCCAGAGGCACAGTATGGAGGTTGCTAAAAGAAAGACAAGTAAGCACGAAGCTTATAAAGATGATTCAAATGATCTACAAAAGTGACCAAAGCCAATAAATAAATAAAACAAATATTTGATTAAAACAAGGGAGAGTTATTTCAACTGCTATTTATAATATTTATGAACAAAATAATTAAAAAATGTAAGAAGAGAGTGAATAAGATGAAAATTGGATATTTAAAATGCAAAAAGTCAAGGTATCGAAGGGAATATACGCGGATGACGTCGCGTCGTATTGATAGCGGAAAGTAAAAAAAATTTACAAATAAGTAAAACAAAGGTAATGACAATCGGAGAAGAAAAGTAAACATGAAAATTGAGATTGAAGGAGAAATAATTGAATAAGTAAAGTACTTCCAATATTTAGGAGAAGTATTGGACGAAAAAGGAACTGAGTAACCAATATCAATAATCAATTTAAGAAGGCAAATGGATTGTTCTATGCACTAAAAAATATTTTGTTGAGTAAGAGGGAAATTGCAGTGGAAACGAAAACAAAAATATTCAAATCAGTATAGTATAGACCAATATTAACGTATGGTAGCGGGTCGTGGGTACTGACAGAGCAACAAATAAGCAAGTTTCAAGCAGTCGAAATGAGGTACCTCATAAAAAGTATTACAAGAAGGGATAGACTACAAAACAGAAACATAAGAAAGGAACTGGAAGTAGAAAGTACACTAAAATTTAAAGAATAGAAGCAACTGTCGTGGTGAATGGAAGACAAGAATAATGAAAAACATAAAAATAGGAAGACCAAGAAAAACTTGGAATGGAGAAGTGGGAATAATACTAGAAGAAAAAGGAAAAACATGGAAAAAAGCAGAGGAGATGGCGTGTAATAAGAAGAATGGAAGAAATTTGTAAATTTAAATGTATAATAATAAGATCTACTAATGTAATATTTATATCCTACACCGAAAGGATAGGAGAGAACTAACAATAATTATAGTAAACAAGGAGATTAGTCATTTAAGAAATGTCTTTGACAGAATTGATAAATATACATTTGTAGATAAATTTCAAAGTCGTTACTGTGACGTAGTACACGCAAAGTTGGTTTCCTACACGGGGCAGTAATGAACACTAAAAGTGTTGCGAAATCAACAAATTGAAATAGAGGCCATTTGACGGGACCTCTAGACGAGAAGAGCAGAAATGGCAACAAAATAATTAAAGTAGAAAAAATGAGAGAAAATCACTGCCGGCTAAAATGGAAACAATTGGCGAACAGAAAAAAAGAAGAAGAAAACGCAAAAAGAGAATTAAACAAGAAAATAAAACAAATGGAATGGAAACTAGAGAAGCGTGACAAAATAGAAAGAAATAATAACATTGTAGTAAAGAATGCAACATGGGAGGGAAACGATTGTAAAAAAGGAGTACAAAGGTTCCTAGAGGAAATTGCGGGTGTTAACGTACATGTCGAGGATGTTTTTAATATGAGCAAGACAGTCAAGAAAACCGTCACACTAGTAAAAATGAGAAACTACGAAGAAAAAGGTTAATAATGAAAGGAAAACAGAAACTACGAGGGCGAGATGTATATGTTGCAGATGATTATACGGAAGAAGAATTAAAAATACAAACAAAACCAAAAAAACTAGCTAAAGAAAAAAAGAAAATAGAAATAGAGCGAAAATAGGTAACCAAAAAATATTTATCGGCAATAAAGAATATAATATACAACAGCTGGCTGTAGATGAAGCGGAATGGCCAATACCAAAAAACTAAGAAAAGTAAGAAGATAAGATGAAGTACAGGTAAACGACTATGCAATGAATAATAAGGAAATGAGCATTAAATATAGAAAACAAAAAAAAGACCGGAGAAGAAAAGAAATAGGAATAACAAGGAAGTTTGGAAACTTGGCGTATGGAACGTCAGAGGTATTAATGGAAAAGAAGAGAAGTTAGGTGAAGAGCTGTAGAAAATGGACTTGGCGATATTATCAGTTACAGAAACCAAAAAGAAAAGTACGGGTGAAATGGAATTAAATAAAGGACACTTATTAGTATATAGTGAAGTCTTAAAAGGAAATAGAGCAGCCGGAGGAGTAATAGAAAATACACTAACAATATAATTAGTAGGATAGGAATATCACAAAGAATGATGCTATTAGAAATAAAACCCGAAAGTTAAAAAATTAATATTATTACAACATATGGTCCTAACGAAAATGACAATAAAATTGATAAAGATATATTTTGGGAAACAATGACGGGATTGAATGAAAAGTGTCGAGGGAAAATAATTGTGGTCAGAGATTTAAATGGAAGAGTAGGAAAGAAGAGAAACCCAACCGAAAAAGTAATAAGGAAATTCGGCGAAGAGGAAAGAAACACAAATGGATCGAAAATGATAGAATACTGTGAATTAAATGACGTTGTAATAGCGAACACATTATTTAAACATATAGTACAGTAAACAGAGATATATTTTTGACAAAAATTGAAGCACTTGAGCTACTTCACATTACCCATAGACCTGATCTCGTTGTGTTGGGTGATTTTAACTTTGCCAAATATGCCTCGTTCCTTTCTGGCTGTAACTCCGAACGTGTTCAAAAATTAAATAATTTTTGCAACCTATTCTCTTGAGCAGTTCCATTGTGTCTGCAATTCCCACAATAGGTTACTTGATCTTCTATTGTCATCCAAACCATGTCTGGTTGACAGGAACTGCGACCCAATAGTTGACGAGGACCTCCATCATCCTACCCTTCTCATAAGATTTTCCCGCAGCTTACCTGGTAATTTCCACAAATTTGTTGGAAATAATCTTCATTTGTCCTACAACTTTAGAAAAGGTAACTACGCCTCCTTATATGAACATATTTCTTCCCTATCATAGACCCTTATCTTGACAGACTCCTCCGTTGATTCCTCTTTAGAGAAACTATATTTTGTTATCTATGACTCATTCAATGCATTTATCCCAAAGTCCTCTCCTAAATTCAGAACAAAATATCCGCACTAGTTTTCTAATGCTATCATCTCTGATATCAAGCTCTCTCTGGCGGAATTATAAATCATCTAATGACTCTACTTCTCTTCATAGGTTTAGACTGCTGAGCAACAAGATAAAGACTGATATTCAGACTTCTCATAAATGCTTCTTGAGGCGTATTGAGATCGACATTAGGTCTAACCCTAATCATTTCTGGTCTTACATCAATCTAGTCCTTAATTCCTCCGGAATACCTTCTAATATGACTTATGTTGGTGCTCACAGTGAGGGATGTTGTCAATCATTTTACTTCTTATTTTAGTAGCTGCTTTAGCGGCGTACATGCCCAGCACTCTTTTGTACCTCAACATCAGGTTGTTGACGTGATCTCTCTGCCTAAACATTTCGTAGAGTCTAATCTGCTTTTCGCTATAAATTCGCTACTATTCAATATCTTTGTCTCGTTTTCCTACCACTTTCTACCTACCCACTCCTCGTACGCGTGTGTTGGAGTCATCTCCTATTTTCTCTGTATGCGGCAGCAGTACTCTACGTAAATTTGATATTTTTCATACGTCCATAATCGAGATAAAATCATTCAGTAGCGAGTCCTTAGTTGGTTGATCGATTTACCTTATCTATCTCGTTTAACGTTAACGTTACTACTTTTATTTGTTTTGCACTATATCTGTACTACCTACGTCTAATTACTTTTACATTTATATTATCCGATTCGTTTTTAGTTTTGTATTTTGCTGTTCCCGTCCATAATTGGCTTTTGCTGTGGTGCGGCTGTATTTAAATAAATAAATAAATAAATAAAATAAATAAATAACATAATTTCTAACCAGAATGAAAATCCAGGTATCAGGTAATTCGTTGTTTTAAAATCGGTTGATTTCTCCAGTCAAATTTGTATATAAGCCAGTTTTTTCCTTTTTAAAGTTCTTCCTGGGGTAGAGGTCTTTATAAGCATAGTATTGCCGACGTTTTGTCCTGAAACAAATGGAGGCTTTGTCAAGGATAACCTATTTTTTTAGGACGTCATGTAAATAAAATATAACGACATTTACGTATAGGTACCGCCCGATTTCTGAAATAATTAGTTTTGTAAAATTTAGTTGTTTGTTGCTTGTTTACGTTTTCTCTTTTCTTATTCCTATATTTGTTGGGAACAATTGTAAGGGCTTTATTTTGTGTTGCTTGTATGTTTTTGTTAATAGAATTTGATCTTCTGCTCCAAACTGGGTTGGCGTATATTATTTTGATTTTGATATGTATTGGATTTTCATGGGTGACTAGTGGATTCTTTCTTCTTCTTAAAGTGCGATTCGTTAACAGATAATGGCGATCATCATGGCTATCTGTACTTTAGAGACTATTGCTTTGAATGGACCTGTAGTTGTAGTGTTAAACCAAGTTCTTAGGTTTTTCAGTCACGATATTATTCGTCGTCCAGGTCCTGTTCTTCCTAACACTTTTCCTTGAAGTACTAATTGTGGAAGTTCGTAAAGTTGTCTGTTTCTCATTATGTGACCCAAGTACGATAACTTTTTCGACATCTAATCATCCGACAGCTGTTTCGTCCTTTTGGGACTCATCGGGAGTGAGAGAACTCGAGTCGACACTAGATGTCGAAAAAGTTATCGTTTAAATATTATGATCCCTCCAGTAGGGCATATATAGACAGCGCGCGTTTGTACAATAGTGAACTTACACTCGAGTTCTCTCACTCCCGATGAATCCCAATAGGACGAAACAGCTGTCGGGTGATTCTCAGTGTTTGTTTGCTATTGTACAACCACTTGCGTACTTTACTGCAGGCGATTCGAAATTTTTATACTTGCCAACTGTTATGTTGGCTATAATTATTGAAGGATCGACTATGTAACTGCTTTACATACCTGTCGGCAAAAGTTGCTTATATATATATATATATATATATATATATATATATATATATATTAGATGTCGAAAAACTTATCGTTTATATATATATAGTTAACTTGCTTTATTTGTTGGTTATTGACAACTGCTTGGCTTGGTGTAATGGTGCCCATTTTTATACTCCTGAACTTGGGTTTATCTGTATTAAGTTCCAAGGCGCATTGTTTACTAGTGTTAGCTACTCTTATCATAAGTTGTAGTTGGCTTTCAAGACTGTCTGCGAATACCACAGTGATGGAAATTCCCAGTTCAGTATCATCCAATGCCTCCTGAAATATTTGTTCCGAGTAGAGATTGAATAGCAGTAGAAAGAGAAAACAGCCCTGTCGTACACCTCTCTGGATCTGAATTTCTTCACTTTTTTCTCCCTCTATGCGTATGGATGCTCTTTGGCCCCGGTATAGATTTATGATTATGTTTAAGTCTCGATCGTCCAACATAATTCTTTGCAGAATAGCGATGAGTTTATCATGCTGTACTCTATCGAATGCCTTTTGATAGTCTATAAAGTAACGGTAAATATCGCAATTCATATCACGACATCGTTGGAATAGCACTTGAACACACTAGAGTGCTTCTCTGGTTCCCATCGCATTCCTGAACCCAAATTGTATTCGTCCGATATGTTCTTCGCATAGCCTGTAGATCCGTTGGTGAATAATTTTAAGAAAAATCTTCAAGAGATGGCTCATGAGGCTGATCAAACGATAGTCCGAACAGTGTTTGGCACTTTGTTTCTTCGGAAGTGTTATGAAAGTTGATTTTAACCGCATCTGTGGTATGTTTCCAGTACTATATATGTGGTTAAAGATTCCGGTAAGCCATCGTACTCCGTCTTGGTCAAACATCTTCAAAATCTCTAAGTGAATATTATCCCGGCCAGGAGCTTTATTGTCTTTCATCTGATGCATAATCCTTCCATGTTTAGATTTTTTGATTTTTGTCTACTGTGATGTTGTCATTGTTATCCACTAATCTACCGAAAAGATGAGGTCTGTGTAGTTCAGCTGCTTCCTTCACTTTTTTATGTAAGTTAAAATGATCATATCTTCTCTCGAGAATTTCAATTTTACGGCATTTTTCTTGTGTGTCATTTTACTTGGCTTATCTAATTTTTTCTCTGATTAGCCTTTGAATTTTGTTATATTTAACAAGATCTCTGTCTTTTACATGTCTTTTCTCATCCATCAAGACTAGAATTTCCTGAATCATCCATGATTTGTTTTCCTTTTTCTCCATTTTGAGGTGTTTGTTGCTGGTCTATGTTATTAATTTCTGTATTGTTTGTAGTTGTTGTTCCATGGGTAGCTGTCGTTGACTAATCTCCTTTGTATGTTCTGTAATGCAAGATGAAATAAGCTGTTTTATATGAGGTTCTTTTAATTTCTTTAAGTCCAGTTTTTTCTTTGCAGTAGTTTTCTCAACTCTCTTGAATTTAATTCTGATATTTCCAATTAGGGGGTTATGGTCCGTTGTCATGTGTGCACCTGGGTATGTTTTAATGGATGTGCAAGTATTTCGGAATCTTTTGTTGATGAGTATATAATCGATCTGATTTCTTACGATATTTCCAGGTTGATCTCTGGGTAAGCGCCATGTATATAATATGCGAGGTGGTAATTTAAAGGTTTTATTCATGATTACAAATTGATGTTCACAGCAAAATTATACAGTCGATCTCCTCTCTCATTGGTTTCACCTAGTCCATATCCTCCAACCAAATCATCACGTTTCCCATTTCCAATTGGCATTCCAGTCGCCCATAACAATATTTATATCATGTTTTTGGAATTGTTTTAGTGTAGTTGAAAGCGACCGATAAAATTCCTCTATTTCTTCCTCATCTGCATCTGTTGTTGGAGCATATATCTGTATAATCTTAACACTAATATGTGCTGCCTCTAACTGGATGACGGCTATTCTGTCAGATACTCCTACAAAGTTTTTAACATATTTAGTTAGATTCTTCTTAATGATAAATTCTACGCCTTGCTCGTGTCTGTGCCCGTCTGATCTACCCAAAAAGTAGACATCGTGTTCTTGTATCTGGTATTTCCCACATCCAGGCCACCTCATTTCACTGACTCCGATGATTTCTAAATCCAACCGATTTTGTTCTAGTATAGCGTTGTGTATCTTTCCAGCTTGGTACATCGTGCGAACATTCCAAGTGCATACCTTGATAGTCAATCCAAGGATTTTCAGAACATTTTTGTTGTTTCTCATATCGCAGGGATTTTGCTGGTTAACGACCTGGGAGGCCCTACGGTCTACTTGCGAATTTCCTCCCCTACCGGATTTTGGTTTCCTCAATTCATGGTCAGTATCATTTTGTCCTACATTGTTTAATATCATGATGCTTTATTAAGAGTGTCTATAAGACCTTTAATGTAGTGGTTCTCCTTTACCTTCTACATTCCCATGACGTTGACCTTCATTGGTTCATCCGCTTTTGGAGATTATTTCTCATCTCTAGGACAAGAGATTGCCCTAACTTCTGTTTGCTCTTCCACCTTCATATAATAAGGCTGTTGGCAATCAAAATGAGATCACTTTTACCGGCGAGCTGATTGCAGAAGTACTGGACTTCTGGGCGGTGGAGGCACCAATTTCCTGCGCTACTGACTAGTGGATAAAGTGTGTTTATTCCAGTGTTTGTTCAGATGATATTTAGTTATGTAGGTCATAAAGTTTAACTATTTGTCTAGCGTTACGCCCAAGTACTTGACTTTGTTTACTGTTTCCATAATTGTCGTTGTTTATGTTTATATTGACGATTACATTTACGACTGTGTCATCTGCAAAGAGAGTTAGTTTGGTATTTTATTTTTTGGGGATGTCTTTGATGTACACTGAGAACAAGTTAGGGGGTTGTATAGCTCCATAAAGAACTGATGTCGACATGTTTTTCTTAGTGGATGTTTTATCATTCATTATTTGGATATAATCGGCGTTTGTATACGGGCTGAATAAGTGCTTTACCAACTGAACACGAAACGTCACCAATTTGTCGCACAAAAAGTTGTGTTTTAATTCCCCTCCCTTCCCCCCCCCCCGTCCTATAAGAAAGTTGATTTTAATCCTCCGACTCCTTTTCACTTTCACCACAATGTAACGCCCATTAATTTGAGCTGATGGACTACACACACACACACACACACACACAAAGTTGTTTTGTCAACTCCATCGCTCAACAAATAACTCGATAAGATGAAACGCCACAACGGCTGCAACATCCGCAAACGCCACATCCGCAAACGCCACAGCTGCTACTTCTGAAGAAACACGGATCAAAGACACACTACGTCTTGAATCTCCACTCATTCGTTATGCAACTGCCGACATTAACTGTTCGAGATGCTGCCTGTCGGATACAAGTACTAAGGCACTAATCAGACACACCTCACGAAGCTTATCACGCCCAGTTTCCTTAACGCATCGCATCAATTCGCAGCATCCGCGCAGACCCACACAAACAACAAAATTCAAGAAAGACGAACTACATAGTACAAGACGGCACCAAGTATAGAGCACAGTACAGCAACGAGTACCAATCTAACAATGTATTACGCAAATACGTCATATCTGTGTCAGCAATCGTACTCAGTAAATACTTCATTCTGTAAATATTATACATATTATAACGTAAGTTTCGTCGTACCATAAATTATATACCAACGCCACAAAGGCGTCCATCAATGAATAACGAGGCCACAGTGGTGACCCCGATGTGATGCTCACGATCAGCAGTAAGACAGTACATAGTTCACGGTACAGTACGGCACCAAGTATCAAGTTACAAGTACAGTTACTGCAAGCGTACACACGTAGTAACGTAGTATACGAATACCCGTTTCACATCTGTGTCAGCAATCTCGCTTATCAAACATTCATTCATGTAAATATTGTAGCTAGTGTAATATAATGTATTCCGAGTAATAAACCGCACATAAGTCACCGTCGACATTCATTCTCCCTCTGAGACTACAACCGGTGTCTATTACACTCCTATGGGGCCACAAATTCATTTGCCTGCACTGAAATATAGTGTACTAAAGAGAAACTGTTATATCATTTCATTAACACTAAAGGTGGTATTGTTCTTTAAAAAAAGTAAACAACACTAATAATTACGTTGGAAAGTAATTACTTTTTAAGAGTTGCCTATTTTGTAAAACCGTAATTCTTGCACCCATAGCATTTTATATCATTTTTTTTTGTCTTTTGAAGGCTATATTAACATATACAGGGTGTCTCACTAGGAACTGTCATTAGCCGTATACGGAAAAGTATACATGGAAAAAAACTGAAAATTTAGAGGATGACTAAAAAGCAATAGGGCAAAGTCAACTAAAATATTTTTATTCTTCTGACACTTCCCGGCTGTCCCGAAGTCGACATCAACTTCGTTATTTTCAACAAAACACTCGTTATATTATTTCATTTTCGGATTCTACGTCAAATTTTAGGGTGACTTTGTATAACATTCCCCATGGCTAGGATTTATAGATTTCGAAATATTAATTTTTTTAGTAAAATTTTCACAGATGCAAAAGTTTACGGAAATATCTGTAACTTTTTTCGGGAACTCCATATCAGATTAATTTTTGGTTTGTATAAAGAAAATGGAGTGTTGCAAACAAAGATGACTCCTTAGATTAAAAATGTAATAATACGTGTTTCATATTTGTTGTTACATTTTGATTTCTTTAAAGAGCAATAAGTCAAATGGAACACCCTGTATTTTTTAATCTGTCGGGTGTAGTTTGTAATTCTCTTTCAAATCATATAAGCATTGTTAGGATTACGGCTACGAGATATTTCCAATTTCCAAACAAAGCTATGAAACGCTCTGCACTACTTACCTCAGGTTTGAGGTATATTGCAACATTTTTGTGTGCATGTTGTATTACCATATTAATTTAATGCAATTTTTACTTCAAGTAAATTTTTGGCTATGAAACGGACGGGAAATCATCCAATGACAGTTCGTATCAGGAACAAAAGTCAATATTAGGAAATAAGTTGCAGTAAAAATCTGATAGATAGATTGTAATCACCCTAATTAAGAGACTGCAATAATAATAAGTCAATCTTGTTTCATAGCAATTGTAATGTGATGTAAAAATTCAAACTTTTAATGTTTTTTTGAAAAATAGCAGGTCATGCGACAACGTAAACATTACTGTTTCTCAAATACATGAATAATTTAAGTATTACTGAATACAATTACGCGGTTAACTCAAGAACAAAAGGTTCACAGCCTACTTTAATTTAGCCAAAAAAAGATGCTGGAATTGGGAACTTCATTTCTGTGTGTCTTTTGGCTTAAAATATCAAAATTGAAATACCTTCTTCTAAAGCTCTGACCTTCTGAGCTTTGGCAGTCTGTGTTAATTTGGTAAAGCAAATAATGGCAAAATTGAAGTTTAATATAAAAATAACTACGCCAATGTTAGATGTTTTTAATGTTAAAATACGCGTCAAAATACACACAATTTCTTTCGACGGACGCGAGCGTCGAGTTTTTATGAATAAAGTTTCAAACAACCGACGTCTCTTGAATTCACTAATGAGCAGTTGGCTTGGCATCGGGACGCGTTGTCATAGTAACTACGTTTACTCGCATCGGTGATATAACGAACGGGTCAACTGCTCTAAAATTACATTTAAAAAATCACGTTATCACGAATAATCCACCCGAACTAAATAGTGCAGACACCATTCATCAACCGTGTATTTCAAATTTGTTGTCGACAAAAATTATTGTGCCTTAATGTGAATACGAGTAAAGAAATCAAACAGACTCTAATTTTAGTGTCTTTAAATTATTCCCCGCTAATTTCATGACATTACCCTAATTTATTTTCGAGCGCTTACAAATGAAAAGAGGTAAATTAATGAAATTAGAATTGCTAAGTTTAGTTTTTTTTTCACTTTCAATCGTAATTTTTAGATTAACATCTTACTTTAGTTTAGGGATCTACAGTATCTTGATCAAAAGATTTAAATTCGTTCGAACGGATGGAAGACTTTGAAAAGTTTAGCGTTGATTTTATTTGTTCTAAAAGATGACATTGATTTGTTTTCATTTTCATTAAATCGCAGTCTAACATTTTTAATAAAATCTAATTGAAATTTCTTATTCTTTATGGGAACGTGAATTTGCAGTAACAGGATGTAGTAGAAAAACCAAAAAAATCTTACAAAAGTAGTCTGAATTGATTGGAAAGTAGCAGCAAGGCATTGAATGGACTCGATTGTACAGTGCCTCTAACTATAAAATAGCCTCTATAACCGCAACGCGGATACAAAATCTTCTTAGTTTTCCCAGTTTCTTACATTATAGGTTTTGATTTTCTGTTTCTTCTTTTGATGATTAATCAAGATTGTATCAACATATCACTGAAAAAAAAACTCATTTGTTGCTGTTTCGTACCAAATTATGTCGTCATACGAACCTTTTTTAGTGCATTTTTAGTTTTTACAACGAAGTTAAAATAACCAACAGAAAAACACCAAAAACTGCACCAAAACTTGTGTTCACAGCTACGTACATCTCGGTATCGCTGATGATAACTACGTGTTTCAACAGTTTTGGTGCAGTTTTTGGTGTTTTTCTGTTGGTTAAATAGACGCTGCAGTTGGTGTTCCTTTCCTTTGAAGTTAAAATAAATATTTATTTCGTTCTTTACAAAAACAAAAGAATTCGGTTACACATAATTACAATAACAAAATAAAAAATTAAAGTATACTATTGGAGCGGAGTAATAAATCATAATTGCTTGAAATAAATCTTTATTTTCTTGTGAAAGCGGTACTTCTACGGTTAAGTAGTAAAACCAATAAATTCTAACCAAAATACGATCATTGTGCCGCTCTTGCAGCATATCGACCCATCTAGGGTCTGAGAACAATAGTTTAATCTGTGTAAACACGTTGCCATCAGCCCAGGTACTGACGAAACGAGAATCATAGCCGTAGATGTGGGTATTATACCAAGATACAAAAATAATGGTATATAATACGTAAGAAGTAAAATTTGTAATGTGATCTACTATACAAATAAAATAAATAACATATAAATAATATATGACATAAATATAAAATAAAATAGTAATGCAGATATCGTCAGTACATTTATTACAATTACAATTAATTTGCGGGGACCGATTTTTAGGCATCAAAAGTAAATTTGGCTCAATTATAAAATTATGTGGTTGTCATGGAAACTTATCAAAATGAATAAATAAAAGTAACAGGCATAAATATGTTCATTTAAATAACAAGACATTAGTAGGTAAAATGGTATATTTAAAAATAACTGACAATACTCACTCATGGTTACAATAAATGGTGTTTAGAGAGTAGAACACTGTTTCAGGCACATTACGCTTGGTCTTTTAACTTTCTTCCTCGTCTGAAATTTCCATTTCGGAATCAGAATCGCTGTCTTGTGTGTTTACTGATATAATAATTGGCTCCAATGTTATCTCTACTAAATTATCCAGTTGCCAACATTTGTCTTCTTCCTTAACGACATGAGATACACAGTTCTTCCATCTTTCAGGTGTTACTTTGTTTAATGCATTTTCCAGAAGTTTTTCACGTCGTCGAGTTTAAAAGTGGTATTGTTACGAGCGACGTCACCTTTACTTGAGCCCAAACCAACTCTATAGGATTCAGCTCACAATGGTAAGGTGGTAAACGCAGTACTTCAATGCCCCGATTCTTTGCCATTTCGTCAATAACATGACGTATATACTTATTCTTATGAACTTTAACAATATCCAATAATTCTCTTTTCACCATGTCATCCTCAAAAGTTATATTCTTAACAGATAACCAATCTATAATTTCTGCTTTCCTCCAAGCGCTGGTAGGTAAATTTTCGTATCTTCGTGAGTGGTAGCTGGCGTTGTCCATAAATATTATAGATCCAAATCTAGCATCTGCTCAAAATATTCTTCAAACACATTAGCATTCATGTCTTCGTGGTAGTCGCCAGTTTTCTTTGATTCGAATTCTAACAAACCACCATCTACAAAGCCATCTTCATTGCCAATATGAGTAATAATTAACCGTGTTTCTTTCCCAGAAGGCGGTCGAAATCCTGTCGATAGCCCTTCTATAAATTCTTGTCGAGCACTCGTAACGGTATTATCATGCCATGTTTTTTACGGTATGTCCTGCATTAATCCAGGTTTCATCTAAATAGAATATACGCCTGCCTTCACGCCTATATTTTCTTATTTCCCGAAGATAATTTCTCCTCCATGTAATAATCTCTTGTTTTTCAATTAAAACGGATCTTCTATTTATCTTCTCCCAAGTAAACTTCAACTTGCGAAGAAGTTTCCACAGTGTTCTACGACTCATTTGGGGTAGATTTTCATCCTCATTTACTGCTAGTAAAATCTTATCGATTGTAGGAATCTCTTTCCGTAAGTAGAACGAGTGAACCTTTCTACGGACAGAATTCCTCATTGCATCATCTAATTCCATCGGGCGCCGACCAGGAGATGGAAGTGGGTGAAGCACTTGTCCCAAATTTTTTCTTTCCCTCACTAGTTTATAAATGGTGGATTTTGATATTCCAGTCATTGCAGAACATAATCCTACAATATCATCGACACTTTTTGCAGGGTGTTGACATCGAACAGCGTCATGCACATTTAAAATTATAATTTTTTCATTAGCAAATAACGCACCACTTTTAACACGTTTTGCTGGTGAAAAGTTTTCCATTTCAAAATTATTTGCACTAACACACAAACAAACAAACAAGCCGATTCATTGCTAATAACAAACTAAACATATTTTTCATTTAGAAAGTATACGAAGCCCTTCGGTCAAACAACTAATTATCTGTAATCTTTCGCAGAAATTACAACCCGTCTGCCGTAATGACTGCGCTAACGACCCCACTTTACCTGATGATGGATAATCCAACACATATTTTGACGCTAAAGAATAATTGTTTTAAAATTACTTTATTTAGCTATATCGATTCTTAATTGTAATAATAAGAAACAAACCACATAATAGTAAATAATTTTTTAAATATTCCACAGTTTAATAAGATACAAATAGATTCATAACTTTTGTAAAACTCAGTATACGTACCTATATAAAATTAAAATTTAAAATAGACAAATTGAGAAACGACACATTTGTCATTTATCGATTATAGAGTTTAATTTTATATTCAAATACTGTGATTTACAAAAGTTTTGTATCTATTTATAACTTATTAAACGGTGGAATATTGCTGAATTAAATTATTTACTATGAAAAATAGATTCCACAAAGTAAGGATTGAAACAATAAAAGAAACCACATAATAATTTATATCAAGGTAGATTTTACTATTATAATATATTTACCTACTAAAAATATGACTTTCCAAACGTATCAGGTACCTACGCCACTGCAATACGGGAGATTCGATAATTCTGACAGGTTTATTACTCCGCGCCAATAGTATGCTGAGTATATCTTTATAAAATAACAATAACTTTCAATTTAACTTAATTATTTTTCTTTTCTGTTTCTCAAACCATTGTCTTCTTGCCATTACTTCCTCATCCATTCGATCCCTTCCCCATTATCCCTAACAATATCCTTTTATCTCTTCCTTCCACTCTCAATTCATTGCATCCTTTCGTTCCAAGTTCTCCCATCCATCTCCGCACAATCTATCCTCGTCCTTCCACCAATATTTATTTTCTGTTTCTTCATTTCCCACTCTAAATCTTGCAATCGTTATTTTCTTTTTCAGACCTTCATTTCCTATTATATAACGTGGTATCCCTTCTGTAATAATCTCGCAATACGTTTCATTATATTTTCCTTCTTTTATTCTCGATCTTCTCTCTTGAATTTGCGTATCTTGATCTCTTCTCACTAACTCTGCTTCCATACTTTTTCCTTCTCTCCTCAATCTTTTTATCTCCTCTCTCGCATAACTTCCCCTTTCTTCGTTCTCTTTCTCTATATTTTATTTTTGAAATTCTATATCTTTCCAACATTCGACTAATATTTCAATATCTTATATTTTCTATTTTTACTTCCTCTTGTACTATGTACCCTGGTGTTTCCTTTCTAATCCCAATATCCACTTCCAGCACTTCTCTTGTATACCTTCTAGTTCCACCCATTTCTTCCATCCTCACACCTCTGCTCACTGCTTTGACTATCCTCTTGAATAACCACTTGTCCGATTATCATATATCCTTTTCTTTCCAATTTGTTCATTATCCTTATTATCGTATTTTAGTACATATCCTAAATACTTGTATTTGTCCACAATCTCTATTTCCTCTTCTCCCCAATGCCATGATACTTTCTTCTTTCTCTCTTTCCTCCTTTTAAATTCCATGATTTTGTTTTGCTCACGTTTGCCTCTAACTTTTTCTCTTTTAAGTATTTCCTTAGAGTTTGTATTACTTCTTTCATATCTTCTTCACTTTTTGCTATCATGTCGTCCGCATACGCCAATACCCATACTTTTCTTCTTCCTACCACTATTCCTCTCATTTGATGTCTCTCCAATTCCTCTTCTAGATTCTCAATATATAAAGAAAATAAACACGGACTTAACGGACATCCTTGTTTCAGTCCTCTTCCAGTCTTAAACTTGTTCCCCATTCTTCCTCCCACTCTGGTTCTGCAACTCGTGTCCTCATAAATTTCCTCCACCGCATCTATTACATCCTCACTGATTCCTTCTTTTCCCATCCTCTCCACAACAAACCTCTTTCCACCTTGTCAAACGCAGCCCTCAAATCCAAAAAATTGTGAACATTTTCTCTCCTTTCTTTTCCAACTGTTTATTAATCAGGTGATTTAGTACGTATATACAATCTATAGTAACTCTTCCTTTTCTGAAACCCATCTGCCAATCCGGAATTAATTTTTTCCTCTACTTCCCTTTCTAGCTTTTTTCTTAGAATCTCACTATACACTTTGTATCTTTGTTCTCGTAACAAACTTTTACAGTGTTCCTCCCATTTTTCCTCATTTATTTTTATTTTTATCCTTCTTTCTCTTTGACCTTTTCATTTTAAAAACTCCCAAGCTTCTCCATCCTTTTTTATTTTGATGATTTTTGTTTCCAATTCCTTTTGTATTCTTTCTTTCTGGTTTACACATTTATTTGAACTATTTTCTTTTACTTCTGTATTTATCTATATCCATTTTTTCGTTTTTCCACCTTCTTCTCCCTCTCCTCATTTCTCTCTTCGCTCTTTGGTAGTCTTCATTACACCATTCATTTTTTTGTCCCATTCTCCTTGTTTATTTTCTTAATCTTCTTATTTGAGTCGCTTCTTTCATTTTTTGTATCCATATTTTTATTCCCTCATCTATTTCATTTGTTGTTTCTTGTTCTTCCTCTACTATTTCCATTTTTCTTCTATACCTTTCTATACTATCTTTTATCCATATCTTCTTCTTCACCCATTCCTCTCTGTTCTCTTCTTTGTTTTCTTCATCTTTAACGAACAATTTGCGAACAAGGTTTTATTGATTGATCAAAGAAATGAACGAAAAATGATGACTGGTTCGATAGACTTTAAAATGACAAGAAAAAGTGAAACTTTGGAAATAAAGAAATTAAAAGCTTTTGAGAAATAACTGCATCAAATTCACATGAATTGCTAGAGGAAACTGATGAGGAAAATCCAGATTTTCCTATAAATGACGATTTTGCTTTTGAACAACACACCTTCCGTCGGGAGCAAAACTATGCGACAGAATCGGAATATCGGACAGATGAGCTGCAATGTTTGTATCTGCTACTCTTGAAGATGTTGGTATAATAACATCTGATGATCCTTCAAAAATTGTTGATGGCAGTAAAATTCGAAGAGAGAGAGAGAGAAAGATGTCGGAGCAAACTACAAGCTTCATCTGTATTGGACGGCCTACAAAGTCTTTATTTTGATGGAAGAAAAGACAAAACATTAGTACAAGAGAACAAAAATTTTCGGTACTATAGGCGATCAATTTCTCAAGAACACATTGTTCTTGTTGTAGAACCAATTTCACAATATTTAGGACATGTAACTCCCAAAAGTGGTTTTGCTAACAGTATTAGCAAACGTATTCTGAGCTTCCTGGAAGGCGAGATGATAGCATTAAATGAGCTTGTTGCTATTGGTTGCCATGATAGAGTGACAAATACTGGAACAAAGAATGGAATAATTGCGCAAATAGAAAGGATAGTCGGTCATCGATTACACTGGTTCATCTGTTTATTACACATGAATGAATTGCCTTTACGACATATGTTTCGTGAGCTAGATGGTTCCACGACTGGACCGAAACAGTTTTCTGGAGAAATTGGGAAGGTACTTCAAAACTGTGAATAATTAACAGTTGTTGACTTCATCCTTATTAAAAGTCAACTACCACAAGTTGATAATAATGAATTAAGTTCAGACCAAAAGTATCTTTATGATATTTGCTTTGATTTATGTCATTCTAGGTTGTCAACTCTTGCAAACAGAATACTGAGGTTATATGTGGCTACAAAAGAACCCAGTGAAAATCTACAGATTTTAGCAAACTTTATTATGAAAGTTTACGCGCCAACTTGGTTTGAGATTAAAACAAAACCTAACGCAAAATATGAATCTTTATTTTTTCAATATATGTAATTAAAAAGATATAATATTTGCCCGATAATTTAAAAGCAATAGTACAAACTGTGTTACAACGGAATGGATTCTTTGCTCATTCTGAAAATATATTATTCAGTATGATTCAAGACGAAGATTGTGATGTCAGGAAACTTGCCTTTGGAAAAATTATTGAAATTAGAGAGACTACTCGTGCGGTGTCAGATGTTCAGACATTTGCGGTACCAAAACTAAATTTTGCAGTACAACATTATTACACTCTCATAGACTGGGCGCTTAAGACAGTGTATGAACCTCCAATAACTAAACGGCTGCACCTACTGGAATTGAAGAAATTCAAACAGAGTGGTGAAAAAATTGACCTTCCCAATTTTCCTTGTCATACACAGGCTGTTGAAAGACTTGTAAAATTAGTTACTGAGGCTTCTCTAAGTGTATAAGGCCCCAAAAAACGACATGGTTTTGTTCGTTCGCGTTTAGTTTCCCCCGCGAGTTGCCAACTTTTGAGACAAAAGAACAATATTCAATTACAATTATAATTATTGTTATACAGTTCATTTCTAAGAAAAAAGGTCGTATAAATGTGTATCCGTTGTTTAGGTTTTACTGTTTTCTAATCTTTTGCAAAATTTCTTCATATATATATGTCAATACTACGCCTTTTTTAATGAAGGTGAGAAAAAAACGAATATACCACATGAATGAGGATAAAGAGTCATGATTCAATTGTTTGAAAATTTGAAGTAATTAAATGTTCTGTTTTAGAACAGATGACTATTTATTTAGTTACAATTATACAGGGTTTCTATAAATGATTGTTTCATCAAGTTGGCAATTAAATGAACAAAATTAACGATAAACGACGAACAACACACAATTACCACCAGAGATAATAATTATTAACGGTACGATTAAATAACTGACAGATGAGATGACATTAGCATAAAATAATTCACTATCATTTATAGAAACCCTGTATTATGCATAAATATAATATTCTGAAGTTCTTCATCCTTTTCTAATCCTATTACCTTCCTACTTTGAATATTAAGGAGTGAAGAGTTATTTCGACGTATCCATTTGAGATTACCACTCCATACACAGGGTGGGCCAACCCCGACAAATTTCAGCCAGATCAATAATTAAAAAAAACTCAGACCCGTCAATTCTTTTTCTGAGGGGACATCTTTTTCAACCTGTAGGCATTCCAGTATTACATCTGTTATCTGTTATCTATCTCTGGAAATGACGTCACATGAAACTTTTTAAATGGCAACCCACATTTTTGCAAAATCGGATAGATGACAAAAATGCTTATCAAAAAGCAGTTGCTAGTTTCTTTTGGCCGTTCGGCTAGAATAACCGTACAAAAACCCTATCGTCATGGAACACCCAGTATAGGTATTTGTATACACCAAAAGATACTATTTATTGCAAATTTATTGAGAAAATGAGAGAAGTCCGCAATGTTTCCTACCGGGTATTTATCTGGTAACTACTATGATTAAGAACTACAATAACCATACTGTGGTAGATAATTTTTAATTTTTTAGGACCAATATGTAATTGTGGATTTTATACACTCGAAAACTGGTTACATGATAAACAACTAAATATTACAGTACCATTTTAACTACATTCGGATCATCTACCTATTTACTATCAGCTTTTACGACCTTCCACAAAAATATCTTCTCCGTCTAGATAGCTTACCCAAAAACAGTCTGAGACAATTTCCAGGAAATCCAGGAAATGAAAAACTGAGACAAAAATAACGTCTTTATTTCAGAACCCCTAACTCCTAATTTAACGGAAGAATAAGTAGAGAAGAGAATAGCAGAGATATCAATTATCACACTGTTACGGGTTTTATCTGGGTTTCCCGTGAATTTAAAGGAAATGTACAGCGTTTTAGGACGAGCCGCAGCTGCAATATGATTAACACACGGATAGTTACAATTTATTTAACCTACGGGATGAAAAATGGTATGAATGATACGAAAATATGAGGTATGATACAGTTATTTGGATCACTAGTCCAGAAAATGATATTTTGCGAGTGTGAGTGATATTGCGTAGCCGAGGCGCCTAGCCGAGGTGGAGCATCACGAGCACTCGCAAAACATTTTCTGGACGTGTAATCCACAAAATTTTTTATGCCGACAGATCTCAAAATACTTACAAAATTATTATTTATTTCAACAATTTATTTCTAGAAATTTATTTTTTCTGGTTGGTACCCACTTGTGACTGCATACTTACTTGATTTTCAAATTTAAATATAAATAAAGTGACTCTTTGCAGTGAAGAATTTAATCAGAATTTAATTCAAAACGAAGTATGGAAACACCAGCTCACATAAAAGATACAGCTGAAAAAGTGATTAATAATTTATTACCAGCAGAATCTGCAACTCGGTACTGGAAAGCGTATGAAGAATTTATCAAAAAAAAAACAATTCTGCAACTCTTTGGTCCAAATTTTTCAATCAACTCTGAATATTAAAGACAACATCAACATTGAAAAATAATCAAAATTAATTGCTTTTTTAAAAAGAAAAAAAGACGGTTACCTGCCAAAAAAATCAAAATGTTTGGAAATTGAAGACATTGCGAGATTTGTAACAAGCGCTCCTGATGAGGAATACCTACTAATGAAAGTAAGTCACTAACTACATATCAATCGAACTCATGGTTATAATACGGTTTTTATTTTAGACAGCATTAATAATTGGTACAAGTGCAGCGTGTCATAGGGACAAATTATGTAAACTGACAGTGGATGATTTAAAAGATAAAGGTGACGTAATTATTATTTCTATTCCGAACACAAAAACAAAGCGCCCCAGAACTTCTTGTGTTACCGGAGCACTATGGTTAAGCAACATTAAGAAATACATGTCCCTAAGACCACCTAGCACGCCTGTAGAGAGATTTTTTCTATACTACAAAAAGAACAAATGCACGAGGCAGCCTGTTGGAATACATTCATTTGGTGACATGCCCGCTAAAATAGCCTCATTTTTAAACCTCGAGAATCCGAAGGAGTACACAGGTCACTGCTTTCGGAGGACTAGTGCCACAGTTTTGGCTGGCCATGGAGCCGACATAACAACAATTAAGAGGCATGGAGGGTGGCGAAGCACTGCTGTTGCCGAATCATATATTGAGGACTCGCTAAAAGGAAAAATTAGCATTTCAAAACAGTTAACAGGGCATCAAGAATTACAACCAGACCTCAATATCCCAACCCCATCTAATTCAAAGCCTAGCGTCACCAACATCGCACCTACAACTGATTTAGATTCTACAGATGCCAACTCTCCGTCTACTTCAACGAGCATTCAAAATTTTAAAGTTAATTCAAACCATTTGGCCAATATGCCAAGCATCAGTGTGTCAAATTTGCACAATTGCACTTTGAATTTTAATTTTAAATAATGTCTTCTATCGTTATATAAATACAATAGAAAAGAATCGTTTGTATCCATACTAAGAATATTTATTTATTACTCAATAATGTTAGTTAATTTGTTAATGGAATAAAATACCATTTGTATTGTATCGTTTTTGGTTTTTACGTTTTTGTAAACTCTCATATTTATACAGACGTCTCCACAACCCACCACACCTAACCTAAAAAGTAATCACATTAGTTGAGGTTTATGTATTAATTGGTACTTACATTAACGTTACGGTTACATCTGCGTGAGGATTCCATAAAAATCAACGTTCATTTATTTATTAAGCATTCGATGTTTTCTCTTTTTGTGTCCATTTTATTGACATTGTGAAAATTAAGTAACAATGGTGCCACCCCGCTTTCTGGGGAATTTTACCAAATGTCACTTTTGTAAAGGCCCCCACACACTTCGTTGTTTTTAGCAATGTTAATCGCGGCGATTAAAATCGACGATTAAGACTGCCAGTCTGTGGCGTAAAACCGATAACAACACCGCCGGTGAAAATTTCTGACTGCGCTTGAAATCTTAATCGTCGGTTCGTCCATCTTTGTTTAAAACCGAAGTGAGTGTGCAGATCGTTTTTAATCGCCGGTGTTTTATAGCAGCTCATTGCCGTTCCACGTGCAGCGTACATTCACCGGTACCGTCATTTTATTAAAGCAAATAAGATGGATACAAGATATTTAAATAAACAATTTGTAGCTGAATTTATAGATCTATACAAAAGTATACCTTGTTTGTGGAAAATTAAGTCTAGTGATTATAAAAATCGCGAGATGAAAAATAAAGGATATGAACTGCTACTAACCAAAATGAAAGAGGTAGATGAAAATGCCACCATACAAACTGTTAAAAATAAAATAGACTCTTTACGCGGTAACTTTCGCAAGGAATTAAAGAAAGTTCGAGATTCTGAGCGATCAGGGGCAGGAACTGAAGATATTTATACGCCACACTTGTGGTATTTTGAAAACTTATTATTTTTGCGAGATCAAGAGACGCCAAGAACTGGAAGGAATAACATTGAAGATCAAGAATCCTCAAATGAAGAGTCGGTAAGTTAAAGTACATGTATTTTATTTTTAAAGTTTGATTATACAATTAAAAAATATAGGACATGTGTTTAGTGTTGAAAACTAGATTTGCAATCTATATGAATTTGTCTTGCCATGGCACGGCCCCTTCATTGCAAAAATATCTTTTAAAGTTGTCACGAATAGTTTTAGCCGCTTCTGGGGCATTTCTGTTAAATCCTCTTTGTAGATTTTGCATATTATTGTCGTTAGTTTGTAACCCAATTTCTATCTCTCCTGTGTTGTAATCTTCATTATAATAACAGCCTAGAGGAATGTAAACATCTGTACGTTTTCTTCTTAAATAATTGTGTAAAACACAGCAGGCCAACACGACTTTTCTATATTTTCTAATTTTAGATTAATTGCGTGATTAAATATTTGAAATCTTGCTACAAGTATTCCGAAAACATTTTCTATAATACGCCGAGCTCTAGATAACCTGTAGTTAAAAATTCGCTTCTCTCGGTCAAGTTCTTTTTGACTATATGGTTTTAAAAATCAGGTCTGAGAGTAAACGCTTCGTCTCCAATAAAGACATATGGTAATGTTTCATTACTATTATCCAATTTTGAGGGCTGTGGTAACAAAAGTTTACCTTTGGTCAATTTGTCATAAAAGCTTGTATTTTCTATGACCCCTCCATCTGAGACGCGACCATTTGTACCAAAATCGACCATTATGAATTCATAATTAGCATCAGCAATGGCCATTAATACGAGACTATTTGTACCTTTATAATTCCAATAAAAGATCCACTGCGAGCAGGAGGCATTATTTGTACATGTTTTCCATCTATGCTTCCCAAACAATTTGGAAAATTCCATTTGGTTTCGAATGTTTTCGCTATTGCCCTCCATTCATCTTCACTTTTTGGAAACTGAAACAGAAGGAAAATGAAAATTCCCTAAAATTATTCACAATTTAGCTATACGTTAATGCCGGTTATTATTATTATTTTTTTTTTCAGATTAACAATGATGCGTTAATATTGTCACCGCCTAATCGTCCCCATCGAGTGCTTCGGATTACTCTTCAGCGACCATATCTAGTGGGCCATCTGTCCAGAAAAACAATAATAATTCTCAAAGTGTAAAAAAGTCAAGAAGTTGGAAAAGGGCGTCTTGTACTGCTGATGAAATTTTACAGAAGGTAAATCAACAGTTAGATAAAGAAGAGGACAAGTTCGATATTATTGGAAAAATTTCGCAAATAAACTCAGAGATCTGCCTAAAGAAGCTGCAATCATGGCAGAAAAATTCATAACAGATGTTTTGCTCCAAGCTGAATTAGGTAATATCTCACGATATTCAAAAATTAACATTTATGATGACAGAACAATCCAAAATGCCCCCAATGTGTCATTGATTACCAATGGGAGTGCCAATAATACTACTCAAAGGACATATTCAAGTCCAAATGACAATCAGAACAATAGTTGGCAGATTTCAACACTTCCAGGAAGTCAACGCAGAGAAGAACCTCAGACCTATGAAAATCTTGCGGAATTCTATACTCATTTTGCACATAATACCAACTAATATACAAGTTTTGCCTCACTATACATATGTGCCTTAAATATTAAATATTAAAAGTCTTGTAAAATGCAAAAATGAATATTAAAAATAATGATGCATACTTAAATTTATGTAGGTTTTCTTACCTTTAAGTACTCCTTTCGTAATACCTTGTATAAAGCAACACAGGTTTCAGGTATTATTTGTCCTAAGGCTTGGGGTGATATAGCAACTGAATACTTTAAGTCTTCGTAGGTTCGGCCAGTTGCTAAATATCTCAGAGTTGCAGTAAGCCTTTCATGAGGAGAAATTGATTGACGTAAATGCGTGTCTTGCTTTTTAATTAACGGTGTCACTAAGCTCAGAAGCTCTAAATATGTTTCTTCCTCCATCCGTAAGTAGTTGAACCAGTCTCCGGGCTCTAATGTAAGTTCTTTGAGTAAATTAATATGTGACAATCGTGACCTTTTTAACAACCAATCTTTTGTCCATTTCGATCTTTTTGTTCTTTTCTTTTTTAATGAGGAAATTACGGCCGCCACTGCTAAGAGATGAACGTGTTTCATGACGTTATTTTAGTAAACTAAAAAAACGAGGTGTAGGGGAATCAAAGTTTTAATCGCCCAACTAAACACTCTTAATCGGCGATTAAAAACGTTAAAAAAAGAACGAAGTGTGTGGGGGCCTTAAGGTCTAGGCCGGGAACTTGTCAATAATGACCGGAGGCATGAAAAATTAATTTTGCTACTTTGACTCGGGTACTTAGCTACAGTGTTTCAGTGGCCAGCAGGGTAGATCCCATTGTTACGGTTTTATTTTTCGAATGTAGTACGTATGTCTTGAGCCGTCTTAAAACGTGTGTCGCGAGTAGTATGTTGCGACGAAAGTCGTATTTGGTGGAGTGGCTGATTAATAACCTCCCCTATCAATGAAAGACAACACGACGGTTTCGCATTAATTATGCTGCAGACAACCGGTGAATGATACGTCTACAGGGGTTGGTTATGTTGCATAAATTCATCGAGGGAGTCAATTGCCTTCTGTTCTTCACTGCACATAAGAGGAGTCCAGGGACTATCTAACTTCCTGAACTGTCGATACCGTTGCTAGCAGAACACCTTCTTTCTCGGAACTACATTCTCCCGATTTAGTATTTAAGTGATAGTGAGATATGGTGTCTCGTCGCCTTCCACATGTGACAACATATAATCTAATAAAATTTTACTTTTAGTTGTTAATGACGGTTTTTGATACGGCTTGACAGTACACCGTCATTTTACTGAAACGCCATCTAGTTTTTCGACGAACGGGTGTCGTGAGGTGAGTTTCTCTTGCTACAATTAGCACAAATAATTTAAAGCAATAAACCTTGATAGTGTCTCCTACGCTACTATTCTCGCATGACAACCCCGATACCTTGTACGCTACCGACTCAACGTCAATGATCTGGCTCCTTCCCGTTTATCTTTCGTGTAGGAGGGATAAAATTTTCTGTTATCTTCTTTGCATCCTCAAGTCGCTTGCAAAAGATTTCAGTTCTGCCATCGTATGGGTCTCTATCGTAGCTAGATGCGATTGGTAGTAAGGCAAAACGTTTCTTACTAAGATGCCTATTTTTACATGTTGTGGCACAGGTTCGTCCAATCTGCTGAACATCGTCTCCATCTTGGCAAAATACACACCAATGGATTCGTTCTCTCCCTGTGTTCGTTGCTTATTTTTCTCATATAGCATTTCGTTATAATTGTATAGCTGCACTCTTCATTCAGAGCCGCGCACAATTCTTTCCACGTCAGATGCATCGATTTATTCGCTCTGTACCAAATCAATGTCTCGTCCTAAAATAAATCGATAGCGGAACGAAAGAGTTGATGATGACTCACACCACGAACTTCCCGAAGCTCCTCTATACGCTCCAAGGATGTTCCTACCGATTCTTTAAGACCACCTGAAAAATGAATAACCCATTTGTGAACCGGTACCATTTTCGAACGGTTAAGTCCACTAGCATTAACGTCAGTCGTTCTGATTCTAAGAGAAAAAGAAACCTCCGCCTCATTTGACTCCTCTGATGCTGTTGCCAACTCGTTAACTGCTTCACAAATACTCGTTTCTCCGTCAAACGTTACTTTACTAAGGTCGACAGGCACTCTAGGTGTAACCGAACTTCGTCAAAGGGTTTTACCTGCGTATCAAACTTTCAGTTGCAAAAGTTCAACCAACAGACGATGCTGCGTTGCTTTTTCCTCTGCAGTCCCTGGCTGTGCTCGATTGCAACGACCTAAAGCATGCTGTAACTTTGCGACAAACTTTTTAGTTGAAGAAGGTAAACCAATTTGATTTAATTGAGAAATCAAATATTTTAATTTGGTGATTTTTGCAGTAATAGTCTCCTTGTCCGTCTCGAACTTAATATCATAAGGTAGACATGGAATAACTGTACCACTCATCTGAACTTTGTACAGCCCACGGAGAGTAGCTCTCATTTCGTCGACTTTTCCGTTAGCTAACCCTCTAATTTTTAATTCATACCTCAACTCGTCGACTGAGAGACGATTAAGCTCTACCTTGCCTTTGGCCATTCCCAAGTCGCAAAACAACAACTACTAAAATAAAATAAAAAAGGAAGAGAGAGAAAAAATCACAAACCAACAATTTCCGTAATTACAAATTACTAAGTTACGTCTAGCTTACCTTGAGTGCACTCTAAGGAAACTACTCTAGCTCTCTCTATAACTACCCTTAAATTAAAACGTGTCCCACGTTGCGTGCCAAATGCAATGGAATTCTTTACTCAAAAGGGCAGTGTAAAGTTTAGATTGAAAATCAATTAGCTAGTTTGCCCTCAACTAACTCTAACAAAAAAAGGTAGAGTGGGGTGAGTCCCGAGTTAAAACGAAGTTAGGCTTAATTGGGGTAACTCTGAACCCCCAATGTGACTAATGATTGCACAACCAACCCCTTTGCGAGCTGGAGAGAGAGTGGGAGAGAGATTTTCCAGGAGTACGCTATACCAACAACTACTTGAATGATGCTTGTATAATGCACCCAGAACGAATATTCAGAAATAAAAATGTAAATAATATAAATAATTTGTATTTGCAGCTTATATGCATACATGTAAAACGTCCCTTGTAATCCTTAAAAAAACTACGAAAATTCTTAAAAACTAAAGACCTTAGAACTAAACTCTTGTATGAGAAAATTTGCGATTGTATGAAACAAAACCTGAAGCTACTGTACATGAGACACTTCCAAGAATTTACGCGGGGTTTACAATTTTTCACATCCAAGAGTAATGATGATTGATAAAGTATCTGATGAAGACGTGCAATTATTTAACAGAGTGTATTTTTATTTTTTATTTAGAACAGTAGTAGTTCGTTAAAACTTTTAATATTTACGAAGCACTTTATACAGTGTGTCCGTAAAGTATGGAACAAATTCATTTTTAGCTAAACAGACCATTTTAGGAAATAATCCTGAAACACGTCGATTTTTGATTTTAATTTACCGTATTTTAAAATAATAATCTAATATACAGGGTGAATTACTTTCGAGTAATGACGTCACCGTAATTTTTTTTAAATGGAACACCTCCATTTTGTTTCAATTTTCGGATTACTCTAGCTGAGCTGATTCCAAAATGTATCACATGTTGATTCCAATTGGTACAGGGTGGACAAAAATACAATAGTTTTGTGTGTGCTCATAAAGTAACGCATAACATTCTTTATTAGTTAAATTAACAATATTATCAAAAATACATATTGTCTAGCGGACAGAATATGATGAAATACATGACTTTATAAATGTTCGAACTGCAGGCCTTGCTGTATTTGACAGTAATCAAAACGGTGTACAAATTCTTGTTGAACCTTATTTATTGTGTCTTGAGAAATATTGTTTATTGCTGTCCGAATTCTCTCTGTTAATTCTTGAATATTTGATGGTTTCGTTTGATACACAACATTCTTCAGATGGCCCCACATAAAATAATCCAAAGGATTGAAATCTGGTGACCTCGCTGGCCATTCGATATATCTACCAATCCACCTGTCCGGAAAAATTACATCTAGGTACCTTCTAACATCTACAGCATAATGAGGAGGTGCACCATCCTGTTGAAACCATAAATTTTCATTAAAACCTCCAGGATTACGTCTGCTGGGAAACAAATTATGTAAAGTAGGTACGAGATACCCCCTTAAAAATTCAAGGTAAGTTGCCCCGTTTAAATTACCTTCGATAAAGTAGGGTCCGATGATTCGATTTCTTACAATTCCAGCCCATACATTCACCTTTTGCGGGTATTGTGTATGATGCTCATGAATCCAGTGGGAGTTTTCTTTTGCCCAGTATCTACAATTTTGACGGTTGACCTCGCCATTTACCGTGAAAGTGGCCTCATCAGAAAAAATAATGTTTTGTATCAAGAGAGGGTCTCGGTGACATGTATCCATCATTTCTTCGCAAAATTGGATTCTTCTATCGGGATCATCTTCGTGTAATTCCTGCACAAGTTTGATTTTATAAGGATGATATTTTTCAAGCTTTAATAGGTTGTGTACCGTTGTTTTGCTAACACCGATATCGCGACTAACTTTACGCACAGAAGTGTGCGCATCTTCTTTAAAACTAAGTAAAACATATAATGCTGTATCAGCATTTACAGAGGGACGACCTGATTTGCGTGCATTTTCAACCGTACCAGTTTCTTGAAATTTCTTTCAATTTTACTGACTGTTGAACGCGTTACAGGTCTTCTGGATATTTATCATTAAACAAATTGCACACTTTGTAAACCACAGGATTCTCTTCCTGAGCGGAAGAATGTTAGCACGTCCCTGCTCGGGCGCCATGTAAACGTACGGGGTTGGTCAGCGGAGAACGGTTACAAGAGCGGTATCCCTTGTGGGGATCAATGCTTTACGTAGTAACGGGTTCTGGTTGCTGTAAAAAAAGTCAACGCACAAAACTGTCAAACAACATATATTGTGCACACTAAGAAAATTAGATGCCAATAATATACAACAATTATTTACAATAAACGGTTTACGAATATAACTTGTGTGGGTATTTTAACCAACAACTCAAAATGTTGAATAAACAAAATTAAATCAATGTTTACGAGATGTCGCAAGACACACATTTTACTTACAATTAATTCAATAACGGCTGCTTTAACATTGAAAATCACAATTCCAACTCTACAAAATAAATAAAATTACTTTGTCAACGTAGAAATTAAACAGGAAGACGGTACGCAATAAAAATCAACATAAAAACAACGGTTCTTCATTAACGTAAAGGAAAATAAAGCACTCTTCGGTCGGCAAGCGGTCAAAGGTAAACGGAAAACGGCTTCGGACGGATAAATAATACGGAAAAATTAAGGAACGGCTTCTAACAGGAACTAAATAACGGCTTCTAACAGGGTTGGAATCACAGCCACATCCAACGGCTGCGAATTTAAGCGGCAGTCGATCCACCTCCATTAATTTGTCTCGCTGTAACAAACAGGGTTAATCGGCTGAAATTTAACGTGTGATTATTAATAAATTTAATTGTACGTAGGTGTCAATTAAATTCCGGTGAGTTGAATTTCAATTCAACTAATATCTGGAACTGTTGATAAGACTCTTTTATTTACAGGCACGGGTTATTAACCTAGAAAAGTTAATCGGGCAGTGCTTAAAAATACATTTTGGAGATAATGTTATCTATCCACGGCAATAGTTCAGGACAGATATGGAGCTATGCCTCGAGGACGGCGCGTCCGAGACTTTATGTAGATGAAAGCACTAGAAACGTTTCCAGTTTTATCTAACGCTCAACTGTATCTACCGTGAAATATCCTTTAGCAATTAATATTACGGAAAACAAAGATCACGGGGGACGATTGTATATTCGTTGCACACAGAGCAATTTACGGGTTCGAAGCTATAACAAACTGGATGTAGAACGGGATCGGACGTGGTGCATTGAAGCATTTACCCACTCGTTGGACTCGTGTCCAGAGACGGTTAGCTTGGCTAGAATTCGTATTCTGCATGTAACACCAGGTAAGGGATGTTGTTAATACGGATACTCAAAACGGATAAATTACAGGTATGCGGAAACAGGTTAGCGGTGATTTCAGGTGAATATCGGACCAAAAATATTGTAGTACTAAACTGTCACTGAACATCAATAAATTACTAAAGAAATAATGACATTTCACAAAAAACTAGACGGCTATGAGTTTTTAAATCAATAAGAAATAATTTCTTTCATATTCTGTCTGCTAGACCACAAGTACTAAACATGTTTGGAAACAGCTCATTTTTATTAATCTAAATATTAACAAACTACAATGTGTTACATTTAAACCAATTGCCGCTAGACAATAAGTATTTTTGATAATATTGATACTTTAACTAATAAAGAATGTTATGCGTTACTTTATGAGCACACACAAAACTATTGTATTTTGTCCACCCTGTACCAATTGGAATCAACATGTGATACATTTTTGGAATCAGCTCAGCTAGAGTAATCCGAAAATTGAAACAAAATGGAGGTGTTCCATTTAAAAAAAAGTACGGTGACGTCATTACTCGAAAGTAATTCACCCTGCATATTAGATTATTATTTAAAAATACGGTAAATTAAAATAAAAAATCGACGTTTTTCAGGATTATTTCTTAAAATGGTCTGTTTAGCTAAAAATGAATTTGTTCCATACTTTACGGACACACTGTTTTAAAAGAAACGTAACAAAACAGACTTAGCTTTGGATTCGTAGGCTTCCTGCTGTCGCTGCTCTGGCCAGGAGAAGATACCACGATGTCAGTCGGTAAGCGAAAGATACTGTTTTACGACTAGGCGTTAACCAGACAAACTTGATTATGAACTCGACAACGTTGACGATCCCGACAGACGCCTTACATGCTCGCATATGCTAACTTTGACGATGACACAAGAATATGAGTGCTTCGTTGTGTACCAATGTAACGCAACACCGCACGCTAACTTAGTTACACATACTGCACTAAGTGTTTTAGGTTTGCACTTCCAATAAAAACAAAAAAGGCACACTCGCAGAATTAATTCTGCAGACTGAACTTCAAAAAACGCAAAGCTCTAATTATGGTCGAACTGTTATTAAATCCAGGATAACTACTCTGATTGAGTTCGCAAATTAATATATTTATTAATATAATAAAGTTCTTCAAAGCGCACTTTTGTGCAGAAAATTTTGAATTATAATCGGCCGAAAACGTTGATACGATTTTGAATTTGAACTTTGAGGTGAACAATGTGTGTGGCAAAAGGAAGGTTGCCTACAAACAGGCGCTGAATTTAACGCTATGCATTAAAACTTAGAAGAATGCGAATATGCGCGATAACAATTTTGTCTCGTTACATGGGATACCATTAGTATCCGACATGTTATTCAAAATTAATATATTTCACTTTCTCTTTTTATCACGTCGGCGTAACCAATTGTAATTACTATGTTAGTAAATTACAAACCTACATTTAAATATTTTTATGATTATTAAAACTTCAGATATAATACTTCAAATGATTTTACAAAATTTTGAACAACGTAGGTATTATTTTTTGTAAGAATTGTGGCTTCTACGGCCGGAGTCATCAAAACCATCCAAAACATCTTGCACAGATAGAGTGCCAAAGTTAAAGGGAGCACTTTCCTCAATTCCCTCGCAGTCCCCATTCAAAGACTTTAAATCATACGTAGGTACTTCCCTGCTGTGAACTGAACTGAAATATTCAGCAAAATAATTAGGAATCTTTTTCCCTCGAGCTTTGGCACCCATATAGCACATCTCATCAAGTAACTTGGACTTAGACTTTAAGTTCTTAGCGTGATTTCCTTATATCTATTCTAAAAACAAGTAGACAATTTTCTTTTTTTTTGGCAAGTTTAGATTATCTTAGTGCAATTTCTTGGGACGCAGGTGTCAAAAGCTTCATACAACACCTTATACAAATAAATAACAGCTATATCAACATTTGAAATGAAATACAACTGGTCCCAAACTAAGTTGTCTGTACATTTTTTTAACACATTAAAATTAGTTTTAGCAAATTGATAGTACGAAGTGACTGACTGGTTTATAACCGAGGCAACACAAAAGTTATTAACACATTGAAATGATATTAGCAGGGAAGGATGGTGCAAGTCCTTCATTAAAAGGGACATGGATTTCTTACCACCGCGACAATATTGGTTAGGACTAGATCCAAAATCCTTGAATTCAAGCACATTAAAATCACCTAACAATAAAAAATTATTTAACGACTTAGACGAAGTCAAAATTTCATTAAGAGTTTCATTAAAATCTAAATATACTTGATTGCAGTTGTTAGGTTTAAAATATACTAGTCCCTATCTTCCGACGACTGATTACATACTAACTTAGGTTAGAGACCTTTTAATCGCCAGAAGAACTTCACCTCCCCTCCGTCTGCCCTCACACAGTCTGTCCGCCCTCCACACAAAGTATCTGCTATCAACCAGCTCACCATCACCAATTCCATCATGGAGCCAAGACTCACTTAGAGAAATAATATCGTAGTCTTCACTCAAAATGGATATATGTATATAAGTCTTTAGTTTTAGTTTTAAGACCTTGAACTATTTAGAACTTGAACTATTATTAATACACATTTACATAGCTAGTGGGAAAAATAGCTTTCAGTTCATTTAAATTAGAACATACTTTTATTTCAGAATTATCCCTCAGAAAAATTTTTCCTGATTTATCCCACACAAACTTCCATTTAAGATCTCTTCTAAGTTTCTGAGGTTTGGAAAGCAGAATCCGTCACTTCATTGTTAATGCTTCATTGATGTAAATTGGACAGCTTATCTGCATTCCCATATGAGTAGTATTCATATCTTTAACTAATTTTTTTACTCTGCATGAACCTAATCTTATCTATTTATCTCAAAAATTTGACAACTACAACAGGTGGTTCACTGCCATCACGTTTATTAATTTGGAAATAACTATCAAGCATAGTTTCATCCAATTGAAAATTTATCACTTCAGCAAGCTTGGACAAATTAAAGAGCAAACTGCCTTTTTTATCCACGTGCATGCCATGAATCTTGACCGAGTTCATGCGTGATTCCTGATGAGCCGAGTCCAACTTATATTTTAAGTTACTTACTTACTTTTTGAGACCAGCATTTTCGCACATTAATTGATCAATTATTTTCTGCTGATTGTCTATTATTTCATTTTGTTTCTTTTTTAAATCAGAATTTTTATTCAATTTTGAATCGAGGAAATCAGATGACTTGTTGAAATCTTTTTCCAAACTTTTTTGAGATTCAACAACCTTAGCTTTTAACTCATTTTTAAACTTACTTAATAAGTCTTTAAACTCATCCATAGTGTTTGAATTGACTGCAGAATTTGATTCCAACCTACTTAACCTCCTATCTTTATGACACTTTAGACAAAACCAATTTTCACCCAGAAAGTCAGCTTCAGCACTACTGATGTTAACACACTTCCAATGATACAAAAACAACAACACTTAAAGCACTCGATTTTCTTTTTCTCCTGCCTGGCAATAGACAAATTACAAAGCCCACACAGGGACATTCGAAATAATAAGAATTCAAAAGGTTCAAAAGGGTATAATTTAATTAAATCGCGTTATGCGTTATTTTAGAGATCTACTGGGTATTCACGATCAAATTTATAAAACAAGTGCCGACAACAAAATTTTATTCCTGTGATAACGTAAGCAACCCAAGAACTTACAGTATTTACAAAATGGATGAGCACTAAAGCAACTTTGTCGACAGATAAGCAACCACGGAGAATCACTCTGTTTCGTTCTTTTGAGACTCTTCAGGAGTGAGAGAACACAAGTGTGTAAGTTCACTATTGCCCAGCTGTCGACTTATTAGGGTAAGTCGGGGAGAGATGACCCACTTTTTTTCTTTTAATTAGGACATTGTAAATTTAAGTGGTATCCAGACAGAAAAAATATTTTTAAAAGTAAAAACATTATAAAATGGTATTTTAATGGGAAAATACAGAAAATGTCATACATTTTTGCAAAACACAAATAAATTGCAACCCTTGCATAGAGCCATCTATCCCGGATTGTCCGGGTGAGATGACCCACTACTTAGGTATTATGGCCCAATAGAAAGCTAATATTTGGAAGAAAATAGAACTACATTTTATTTTTTTTTTAAAGCTAAAACTTTTCCACAAGAATGGCAAATATTCATAAATTTTGAGCATCCATCGTGGAACCATTTTTCACAGTTCATACACTTAATCCAATCGTCTTGTTTCGATGTAGAGGAGTACTGTTCTCCACATCCCACGCATTCAGCAGTGTCGTCATCCTCAGGACTATCATCAGACTCTTGGGAAACAAAGTCAGAATTTTCATCGGAAGACGACTCATCTACAACTTTTTTAAGTTTGGACTTCTTGCTCGAATCTTTATCACGTTTTGCTAGTTTAGCCACTTTACGTTCTTCTAGCATACGTTTTTTTGTTTACGCTTTTCTATTTCCAATGTTGTCAAATGAGGTTAAAATTGCTGCTACCTGTTTACTACGTTTTCTGGTTTCCTGAACACCACGTGACGTACTAGGAACAGGATTTTATTTTATTCAACATTGTCCCTGGTGTATCTTTAGTAGGAGTTACTTCATTTTCATTAACAGCTGATTGTGATGAACCAGGCGAAGGGCGTTCTTCAATAATTTCGTCCATGTTTTCTTCTACAGCATCCGGCAAATGTTGTCTAGGTTCAGATTCATCATTCAAGAAGGCATACTCTGGAATGGCGTTAGGTTATATGGATGGATTCCAGTTGCCTTAAACGCTGAGACCCCATTCTCTACCGTGGCTGATTTGGACCATGCATCTGCTAAAGTTTCCCAAATACCATTCTGTTGATTTTTCTAGTTGGATTTGTTTTAATATACAAATTACAAGCTTTGGCATAGTTTGATTTTAAACTTTTAAAAATGCTCGGTCTAATGGTTGCAAAAATTGCGTAGTGTGACTTGGAAGGCACAGCAATATTATTCCACAAGCATCCGCGTATTCCAGCATTTCAACGGAGTTGCAATGTGTTGCGTGTCCATCCAAAATCAAAAGAACTTTTCCATTTGGCTTCCTAGGGACGAAATGTGTTCTCAACCAGTTCAAAAACAAATCGGTGCTAATATAAGCAGACTTTTGATTCATATATACAGCCGAACCGGGAGGCATTCCATCTTCAAATTCGGATTTTTGTTTTGCCTTTAAAAATACAAGCAGGTGGTAAGAAGGAGCCTTCTGCATTACAGCAGGAAATAACGGTGATAGTTTCCCCTTTTCTGCTGAAGTAACTGCTGCAACATTTTGGAACCCTTTTGGGCAATGACAAATCCGGTTTTATTATTTAATTGCAATCCTGTTTCGTCCATATTAAAAATATTTGATGGCTTGTTCATAATATCATTTTCAAGCAAAATTTTTCTAAAAGCTGGAAATATGACTGAACTTCCACCTTGTTCATGCCTTGGCAGCGGGCAAGTGAAACCCCTTCTGATTTTCGAAAACTTAGGTCAGGATGGCGTTTTAAAACATATTGAGCCAGTCATAACCTGCTTCTTTGTTCTTATTAAATGTATGCTTTATGCCCAAATTTTGTGCCAAATGAAATGCCATCGATCGTACATCTTCGCGGGTTGGTGCAAAACCGAACTTTTGGAGCTTAATGATTTGAGTTTTAAGTTTTTCCTCGTTCGCATTTCCTAACACTGAAGAAGGTCCTAAAGCTTTTTTTGATAAGTCATTATTTTTTATTCTTCTTCTCAAAGTAGGAGCCGGGACACCGAAATTTCTGGAAGCAGCATTGACACCCATTCTGCCACTTCGAACTGCTTCAGTAGCATTCAAAAGTGCTTCTTGTGTCCATAACCCTCTGCAATTGTTTTGTTTTCGTTTATATTCGGTCGGAATGTTGCTAAAAAAAATAAAACAAGAGTATATATATATAGAAAATTCGATTTGAAAAAAAATGTTGCTCGAAATTTGCGTTGTAGAAAAAAAAGTTCAAACAAAAATTATACCTACATAATGTAATTTACAATAAATTTCTTTTCTATAACTTTTTTTCTACCATTAATACTTTTGGAGATATAATTAAAACAATTAATGTCACGTGATAACCATATCTTAGTAATTACTTGTCAGATCCAAAATAGTTTAAATAAAAGTTGTGTAGAAATGAATTACAAACAACATTTATTTAACGAAATATTTAAAAAATTAATATTTTTGAAAATAATCTAAAAATAAGAAAATCTATGTAGGTAATCTGCTGTTTTGGCTCAATGGATTATTCCCAAAAACTAATCAGATCTTGTAAATTATAAATAACACCTACATGCTAAGTTTCATGAAAATCGAACTGGTGGTTTAGTCGTAATTTTGTTTACATACGGACGGACGGCCGGCCGGCCTAAAGACAAAAAATTTTTTTGCTTCATACTAAAAAGGGGAGTCAAAATTTTCAGTTTAGAAACCGCCGCATAACTCCCCATCATATAATGATGTGGAGTAACAACTGAATACCTAGTTTTTAAATGGGCCAACTATCCCTAGAATACAGAGCCATCTAACCCGATTGTGCGGGAGAGATGGCCCACTTGTTTTTTTCAATAAGGGTTCGGCAAAATACAAGCCCGCCAATGGAAACCTAACCTCTTGGTGCCACATTAACACATTATATCAACAAAAGTGATTTTTCTTTCGTAAAACATAAATCAATTACAAATTAAACAGAACCCAAAAAGTTTCTTCATACACTAGCAACTACAGCGGGAAATTTGAATATGTTGGAAAAATAGACAAAGGAGTCATCTCACCCGCAGGGCCATCTCACCTGGAAATACTCTACCTAAAGGAGAGTACATCCCGACCAATAAGACATCAAGTGAGGCATCGTGCTATCTTAGAACGTCCGAAAAGTGATCTGCACTAAAACAACTTTTTTTTCGACAGAGGTGTAAGCAGTTACAAAGTCGATTCATCGATTATTGTCAACTAAGCATTGATATCAGAACTAATATTGTACCCTAAAAAAATAGTTACTAAATATTCTTAATTTGTGTAAAAAATATTATTTCCTCAACTGCGGATGATAATTGAAAGAAATTAAAAATATATAAATATACATGAACGTCATTTTAATGTACAAATGGGATTAGCTCCAACCGGTGCAAAATTTATTCTACACGGAATGTGTAAAACAAACACAAACCGAAAGATATTAATTTCGTTTAAAATTTATCACAAGATCAGTAAACACCAGAAGAACATTTTAACATTAATTAATTCATCAAACCAGTGACAAGTAAAGCATTCCCACAAAACCGGGTATTTAATTAGTAATAATTGGAGATTTATTAAGATTTTTGACGTGCTCTTCCTTAACAAAAATCCGACGGCGTTTAGAATATACGTATTCAAATTTAACGTTTTGTGGAGGGTTCCATAAAACGTTAATTAAAGAATATTTTTTAAACGACTAAGAATATGTTCGCTTCTATTGTTCTTTTAATACAATATTTATGTTAAAATATGTAATGTTCATTATTAACTAAGCAGATTTTAATATAATAGTTTAATTGGCGGAAGTTTCTTGTCTAAACTAACATATTCATTCATAATAAAAACGAAGGGTATATATTTTTTGAAAGAAAAGACATAACTTCTTATAACGAAAGGGTAGGAACTATTTTATCTGATCGTCATGTTCAGAACCCTATTCTCTTATATTGATTCTACCCTTATGTGTTGTCGAAGATCTCAAAGATATTTTTAAGTGCTTATATTATTGCAAAACCGTATTTTATTATAGCGGTAAAAAAGTAATTGTTTACAATAAACAATACGTTTGAAATTAAAAAAAAAACAATTATAATTTATGAAAGTTTTGTTTACAAATTAAATAATTTATTGTTTAGCGAATACGTATTTTCTTCAGATAATCATCGTCTTATTCATTGCGGTAATAAAATATGTTTTTCATAGTATAAATAGAAATGTGTCCTTCTCAAGAAAATAATCCAAGATTATCACATAACATTAATTATAATTATGTTTTTATGACAGAAATTAAAATATCCTGTAAAAACGGTTTCTGTCAGTAGAATAAAATTACGTAGGTACGTTTTTTCTTGGTTTGTACCGTATATACCGAATACGTCAAGAAAGCGACGTCATCGTTTTTAAAGATGGCAATTTTTTTATTGCAGAATTAGAAAGTGCACATCTTACGTATGATTGGGTAAAATGGCTGTTACGTAATAAACATTAAAAATTTTAAATGTGTACCTACGCTAAATTTTCGAATCAAGCGCACTATTAACAATCTGATAATGGGAAAGGCGATAAATAGATGATTTTTTAACATTATCGATCAAATCTGACGTAAAAGCCTCTGATTTTTTAAATGTTCTTTTGCTGAACTAGTTGCATATATTTTATTTAAGAGTCCCCACAAAGTTCGCTACACAAGTGTCGTTCTTCTAAGTACTTTCTTTTTTCTTCTAACAAATTGAAATCCTTAATCTAAATAATGTTTATGATAGTTGCCTTCTCCTCATTTAATTTTTCTTGTCGTTCGTAGAAAGATGCATTCTTTTTTAATTTTACAATAAAAATTAAGGTTAATATTTAAAATATCCGATGATTTCATTTTGACATACCCTGAATATTTCAGTCTTACCTAAAAAAGCTCTGTAATAAAAACAAAAACCGATGTCTCCGAAAAGCGTTTTTTGTTTAAACTCTAATCATAATATTTGTTTAATTTATCCGTTACTTTACAAATGCCTGTGTATGTTCTCAAACTAAAATTTTTAATTGTTTGACAGTTACAAATAATATTCCTGAAAGGTACAGTCCGGTGACATATTTTCACATTTTTTTTATACCTTATAAATAAGATCGGAAGTTAAGTATGCGACGGTTTCTAAAAGCCTTTTTCATATATTCTGGCGAATTAGGGGTTAGTACGTTACATTAGAGCAAAAAAAAACTTTGTCTGAAGACCGGGCGGCAGCCGGCTTCGCGGCCGGTCTTCCTTATGTAAACAATATATCAGATTTTTATAAAACTTTACATATGGGTCTTTTTCAATCTTAAAAGGAACATGACTGCACCTCGTTTTGTCTTGACATAGGAATGGTATTAGGTAGCAGGAAGCGTTCGTATTAATTACTTACCAGTTAGATACATTTAACAATTGTTGGCCGTTACTGAAATTTATAATTTGATTTTAAATGGTGAGATGATCTTCCTTTTTGTTTTTTGCAGTTTTCTACGGACCCTTTCTCATAGGAAGGAAATTTGAAAAGAAACTCTACTTCAGTTTTGTTGCGACGTTTCGCAATGCTTCATAAATAGTGCTCACGTTTTTATCAGTTCAATTAACACCGTTTTAAAAACTCATTTATTTCAGCACTGCCCGATGAAGCATTGACTATCAATGCGAAACGTTGCAGCAAAACTGAGTAAGTTCTTTCAAACTCCTTCCTATTAGAAAGGGTCCGTAACCGCTGCGGCAACAAAATTATCATTTGATTTTAAACTTGCTTCGTGGTGCACTTTTTCTTCTTAAACGTTGATTTTTTTCTTAAAACAAATCGTTTTTTTTTTTACTTTTAAAACAGAAGAAAGTAGAAATATATCAATGTATCACTGGTGCTGTTTGAAATAATGACTGAAACTAAAAAATTTGTCGATGAAATTAGAATCCATCTTGAAGAAAGTTTATGTATTGGTTTTTATGTACAAGGTGTTTTTCTGTGTAATGTGGACAAATTTCTGATGTCAGGAAAAGTCGATTTCATACGGGCACTGTCAAATAAATTATAATATTTTAACAACCGTCAACGATACAAAACCAAAATAATTATGAAAAATAAAATAAACAATTTGAAAACTTTTTTCTCTCTTGTTAAATTGCGGTAATGTTATTAGTTTGATCAGAAAAATTTAAAATCATATCCCTGCAAGCACCGCAAACAAAAAATGGAATTTGAAAATTTAACACTATTTCGCAATCGAGTATAAAACAGCATTTTTTTATCTCCAGAATTTGTTTATTATCTGTTATTATGCAATGACATTTACTATATTTACTTTATTGTCAGATGAATTTACTTTATTGTTAGATGAGCGCCTAAAAAAGTTCTTTTAGTTCTGCTGCCAACAGCAACCGGCTGTGTTAAGAAAAATAAATTTTAGCGTCAAAAAATAGTAGGTAGTTTGTATGTATTTATTTCTTGTTCTTATATAAATTAGCAAAAGAATTCGGTTTCCAGATTATCTAACAAACTTAACAAATATAAACAAAATTTCACACTCCTTCCCCAATTAAAAACCCTCACTTTAATTTTCCTGTATTTTCCAATCCTCCTCTCCTTTCTATCATTGCCTTCATCCAATTCACCACTTCTTCCTCCCCCAATAATACCTCACCTTTCCTTTCTTCCTTCCTTAATTCCCCACACTCTTCTCTTAGATGTCTTATGTTTTCCCGCCTCTCCCTACACAACCAACATCGCCTCTTGTCATCTTCTATCCAATATTTGTCATCGTTCTTCTCATTACCACACCTAAACCTGGCTATTATTTTTTTCTTTTAAAATTTTCTTTCTAAAATATATCTTGGTAATTCTTCTGTAACTATTGTAATATACTTTCCGTTGTATCGGCTTTTTGTTCTTCGTTCTTGTATCTGTGTGTCTCTATCTTGTATAATTATCTTCTCTTTTATACTTCTTCCTTCTTCTCTTATTCTTTCTACTTCTTCCCTTGCTTTCCTCCCCTTTCATAGTACTGTCTCCTCTCATCATGTCCGTGTTTTATTTTGATTCCTTACTTCCTTCCAGCACTCAGTTAAAATTTCGTTTTGACTATTGACTATTTTCCCGTCTGCACTCTTATTTTCTCAATCTTCATTTTTTCCTCCACTATATATCACTATAAACACTCTTTCTCCCATTCCTTATACCTGTCCTACTATACCATTACCTTTTTTCGTAGCTCTCTTATATGACCGTTGTCCTTGTTATCGAATCTTAACTTATATCCTAAATATTTTCATTCGTCCACGCTTTCTAATTCCTTCTCTCCCCACCACAATTTCACCTTCGTCTTCCTCCCTCTTCTTTTTTTTTCCAAATATTTTCTTATTACCTCTCTGTTACCCTTTCATTTCTTGTTTGCTTTTTGCTAGCACCACTATGTCATCCGCGTATGCCAGTATCGTCACGTTTATTCCTCCTTTTTGATGCCTTTCTATTTCTTCCTCCATGTCCGGTATGTACATTGCAAACAGGCTTGAACTTAATGGGCAGTCCTGCCTCAGCCCCATTTTTGTCCAGAAAACTTCCCCTAATTTTCCCTCCACTCTGGTTTTAGGTATTTCAAGTTAGTGTTGTATTAAGAGTAAAAGCAGTAGTTTTTGTGACGAGTTTGTAAGTTTATTGGGCGAACGAAGTGAGTCTGGTAACTGCAGATTTGTCATGATAAGTTGCTTTTTCTCTTCAAATATCGCTTATACTCAGAACAAAGAAAAGTTACTGTAAATTTTAGTACAAAAAATATTGTTTAATAGAGACACGCACCTGTCGTTCGATTTAAAAATTTTTTCTTACCTAGCAACCTGTTTTTACGTCCTATCACAGCGAAAACATTTTTAGTTCCGCTACTAATAGCAACCGGCTGTGTACAAAAAAGTAAATGTGTAAAAATACAGTCTGTTAAAAAATTACAATTTTGTAACTAACGTTAATGCTCTGTTACTTACATTCTGTAAAAATATGGTTACCTAAATGCAGCAGTTACACACTTTACAAAGACGACTTATGCCAGTCATCATTGTGTCATCTATTTTTTTTTTCATTTTCATTGACTTTGTGTGTGAAAAAACTGACATAGCGCTTATTCCAGCGTTTCTCTTATTTTTACTCTAAGAAGATGCAAGAAGGTAGGCTAACATTTCATGCAATTGAAACAAATATATAATTTTGTAATTTATTTAGGAACTATATAAGACTCTACTGGAGGAATTTGGGGGACACCCACAACCTACTTGAGATGCGTGACGACCAATTCCAGTGTAAATTTGGACTAAAGCAACACATATAATATCTGCAGCGTGCGTACTGCATAATATGGTTATAGCAGCAAATTTGTCTTTTGTAGAAGAAGAGATTAAATATGAAGAAGAAGTTTTTAATAATAATGATCCCATAATTCTCTCTCATCTAAAATAATTTGTCAAAAATGGATTTCCAAAAGACAAGTGCTCAAATAAAGTCTTCGTTCACATACGAGAAAAGTGTTGAATAAACCATCATTATTTATAAGTACTATGATTTTCCGGGCTATTGAGCCGTGGTCTGTTGGAACTTCTTCGTCTTCTTCCAAGCGATGTGTCAGTCAGTCAAAGTTTTGAAACAAGTTTTACGACCACGGCTCAGTAACCCGGAAAATCATAGTATAAATATGGGCACTGACCGTAAAAGTCTACATTTTTCAATGAAGCATCATTTATAATAAATAACTATTAAATACTCAAAACTATTCATCCAAATAGAATTTGGGTTTTTGAATTTGTACTTTTTAATTTCAAACTTTATGTCATATTTTTTCGCCAATATAATTTTTCTTTCTTCTAGGTCCTGGTCCATGTTTCTCTTTCTAATCTCTTCACTATTTGCTTTATAGACACTTAACAAATCTTGACAAATTGATCTATTTTTTGAACAATTGACATTCTTCTCTTTGTATTGTGTGTTTTTTTGTTGTGATGGTGTGGTATTGACTGGTATGTAGTCTTTTTTTTATTGTTGCATGTGTCAGTAGTTTCTATTATAAGAGAAAAAGTACTTTTAGTTCCCCTGCCAACAGCAACCGGCTATGTACAAAAACAGAGATACTTTAGCGTCAAAAAACAATAGTTAAAGTCTAAGCTTACTCATGTCAAAAGTGCATGAATATCTTTTCCAAAAACTTAAAACATTGATATGGTTCGGAATTGATATTCTTGGATAACCACTGATTGAGTTAATTAATCCAAAAATTTTATCAAATTTTGAACGTAAAAAATAATAATATTTATTGCTGTTAACATGCCAAAGAAATACGTTTACTACAGAAGTCAAAATAAGTAATATTCTGCAATAAAGTTAAATTAGACATAAATTATCAGCTGTAAATTCACAAGTAGGTACTAAAAATAAGGAATTTCAGGGTATTATATGGCAAAAGCCTAACTTCACCTGGCAGCAAATTAAAGGGATCGAACAAAATATTAACAACAAAATGGATAGCCGCATAAGCATTGCTCCTATTTTTTCGAAATCCAAACTGGTTTACAGTAAGCAAATAACTATCTTCAAAATGTTTAAAAACTTACCTATATAGGATGTTTACTAACTAAATGCCAATTTTTAAGGGAGCAATTTTTAGGTCCATTTTAGAAAAAAAACTTAATATGAACATCTTAACCTTTTGAGGTACAAGGTGGTACGTTTTCAAAAATAAATCATTTATTATTAATATCTGTAATATTGCTTTAGAT
The DNA here is from genome assembly GCA_030710515.1 of Abscondita cerata. Taxonomy (NCBI): domain Eukaryota; kingdom Metazoa; phylum Arthropoda; class Insecta; order Coleoptera; family Lampyridae; genus Abscondita; species Abscondita cerata. Next base: position 166,410 of record JALBCR010003371.1, read on the forward strand.
ATTTTAATGAAATACATGTACTATGTAATGATTTTGGCCTGCCTGTTTTAGCAGACACTGATTTCTCTTAAAATAAAAATTATTTTTTAAATCGCCAATCATTTCTAAGCAAATCCAATCCCTTAATTTTAATTTTAATCCGTTGCACGGTTGTCGCTTAAAAAAATTTAAATTGTTTTTCTGCGTGATCATGGGTCATGACAATATCGTTAATATGACAATATTACCAAGCAGAAAAATAGAATTAATTTTTTTAGGTGAAAACCGTGCATCGGATTGAAAAATAACCGAAAGATTAAATTTGCTTTGTAATGATTGGAAATTTCAAAAATAATTGTGTATTTTAAAAGAAATGTAGCGTATCATCAATGTTTGCCAAAATTATCAGGTCAAATCGTTTTGTTTAGATATTGTAAGGAAATTCAGTATAATACATGTACTATGTATCATGCGGCTTTTTTTATTGTATTAAATTTTTTTTATATCCACCAGTGGCGTTCGTACGGATTTTGATCTACCTAATTTGGCAGACATTGATGGTACGCCACTGAGATCTCTTAAAATACAAATTATTTTTGAAATCACCAATCATTTCTAAGCAAATTTTATCCAAACCCATGCACGGTTTTGGCTTAAAAAAATAAAACCCGTTTCTCAGCATGATCATCATTATCATATCGTTAATATGACAATATCACCATTCAGAGAAACAGATTTTATTTTTAGACAAAAAGCATGCTTCCGATTGAAAAAAATCAGGGATCAAATTTGCTTTGAAATGATGGGGGATTTAAAAATAATTTTTATTTTACGAAAATTAGTGGTGTACTATCAATGTCTGCCAAAATAGGCAGGTCAAATTCCGAACAAACGCCACTGGTGGAAATAAAAAAATGCCTCTTGATACATAGAACATGTATGCGAAATTTCATTAAAATATTTCAAATGGCATTTAATAATAAATGATTTATTTTTTGAAAACTTTACCACCCTGTATTTCAAAAGTTAAGACGTTTATATGAAGCTTTCTTTTTAAAATGACCCTCTTAAATATTGACATTCAATTAGAAAACACCCTGTATAATACCATTTCAAAAACTTTTGAAAATATCGATAGTATAGAAATAACTCGATAGTTTTCGGTTTGGTACGATCCCTTTTTTTGATGATCGGATTATCCGAAAATGTACTTTTGGTTAAAAAAATAGGTAATTATATGGTAGTTATTCTAAAGTACGTGATAATTACGGGATAAATTAGGTGAATTTTAATCTAATTAAAAAAAAAAGCGTGGTAATGGAATAAATGAAAACATCCCAGCAAACATTTGTTTATTGACTATAAATTGGTAAGGTATTAACTTTGCTGGTAAATTGATGGCACAAAATGCCAATACAGAAAAAGCGTTTTAAACGCACTCCGAAATGATTAAATATTGCCGATGCAAAAATCATACTGTATAATTAACGGTAAACTCAACACTTTTTATTATAGGAAATTAGTACCTAGCCATCAAATATTTAATGTTGTTTTGAAGGTAACAGCTTTTTGCAATTAGATTAGTGCATAGATGCCAATAATAATACCGCGTCGGTTAAATTTTTGTTAAAAGGTAATATATTGAATTTCGCGGCATTTTCATCAATATTTTCCCACTTTCATTTTTACGACCGCGCCTGTTACCGGCCATTCTTCCGACTTCACGAAGTAGTAATCGATGAACGTTTTCTTTAATTTGATTTATTTCCATTTTGTGATCGTTTGTATTTTAACATTGGAGTGTTTTCAGGTTTTCATTTGTGAACAGTTTGAAATGTCTGATGATACAAGTTGTAAGTATTTTTGAGATACTTTTAGGTTAAGTATAGTATTTTTATCATGGTTTAACTTTTTTATTCAGTAACTGCCAAAGTCAATATCAATCTTGACATAAAGAAAAATTAAATCGCACTTATTTAACCTAAAAATTATATATTAAAATGTATTCTTCTTCTATCACTGCCTTATCCCCTGTGGAGGTTGGCTATTAACATAGCAATCTTGATTTTGTTTACAGCACTTCTAAACAGCTGGACAGATGACAGTCCAAACCATTGTCTTAGGTTGTGCATCCATGAATGTCGCCTTCTTCCCGGACCTCTTCTACTATCCACTTTGCCTTGAACTATTAACTGCAATAGACGATATTTATGGTGTCTCATAATGTGGCCGAAATATTGGAGTTTGCGGCTCTTTATTGTGAGTACGACCTCTTTTTCTTTTCCTATTCTTCTCATGACTTCCACGTTGGTTGTGTGGTCGGTCCATGGTATTCGAAGAATGCGCCGGTAAATCCACATTTCGAAAGCTTCCAACCTCTTTAAAGTTGCCTCTGTTGTTGTCCAGGCCTCTACTCCGTAGAATAAGACAGAGAAAATATAGCATCTAACTAATCTTAATTTTAGTTTAAGGGATATACTCTTACTGATAAATATCTTATTAAACGTGACTCGAGCTTTTTCAATTCGTGAACGGATTTCTCTTGATTGGTCCCAGTTCGAATTCACGGTAGTTCCAAGGTATGTGTATGATTCAATGTTTTTGTTGTTTACATTAAGGTTGATTGGTGTTTGAATATTTCTTGTTATACACATATATTTAGTTTTCGACGCATTTAATGGGAGTCCATATTTGTTGCTTGTTGTTTGGATGTTTTGCATGAGTCTTTGTAGATTCTCGTTATCGTTAGCGGTGATCACCGTATCATCAGCATATCTGACATTGTTAATTGTCTCACCATTTATCTTGATTCCTTCCGATGCTTCGCCTAGAGCCTCTCTGAAGATCTGTTCGAGTATATATTGAATAGTAAAGGTGATAGGATGCAGCCCTGTCTTACTCCCTTTTTGATAGCAATTTTGTTGCTGAACGCGTTATTAACTTTTATTTTAGCAGTTTGGTTCCAGTAGAGGTTGGATATTATTCGGATATCCTTTCCATCGATGCCAGTCTGCCTTAGCACCTCTAAAAGTCTGTCGTGTTGGACGTTATCGAACGCTTTTGAGAAATCAATAAAGCATAGATGGACGTCTTTTTCATGTCTCTGCATCGTTGAATGAGAACCTGCAGGCTGAATATCGCTTATCTGGTGCCCAGTACATTGCGGAACCCAAACTGTGATTCGGAGATGTTCATTTCGCATCTGTGATATATTCCGTTATGGATGATCCTGGTAAATACTTTAGTTATATAACTAATGAGGCTTATTAAGCGGTGATCTTCACAATATTTTGGACTAGACTTTTGGGTATCGCCACAAAAGTTGACTGTATCCAGTCTTCAGGGATTTTTCCACTGTCATAGATATTGTTAAACATGTTTGTCAGGATGTCGAGAAAATAGTCATTGGTTGTGCATAAAAGTTTCAGGATTTCTCCGTGAATGTTGTCGGGGCCTGGAGCCTTATCGTTTTTAGGGATAAAATTGCTCTTTCTACTTCAGATCTCATAAAGAGGGCCCGCAAATATTGTCATGTTCCGTGCAATTGTCTGTTCGCTCAGCATCGAAAAGTTCTTTCACATACGTCTCCCACATCTCAATTAGTTTCGAATCATCAGATATTAGGTTGCCATTTGGATCTAATAGGCTAGTAGGTGTTCTTTTGTTTGTCCGTCCATTTGTTAATTCTCTCACCCGTTTATGCAGATTGTGGTAGTCGTACCTCCTTTCACATTCCTCAATCTCACTGCACTTTTCCATCAACCAAAGCTCTTTCGCTTCTTTAATTTTTGCTCTTATTTTGATATGAGTTTCATGATATTTTGTTGGATTCTTGTTCTTGTAGTTTCTTCTCTCTTCCATCATATCAAGTATTTCATCAGTCATCCATTCCTTCTTTTTAGTACGGTCCTGCTTCAAAAATGTTGTACTGGTTTCTTCAATAGTTTTCCTAATTGTGGTCTACTGAGAGAATTCGTCGGCTGTGGATAATTTTAAATTCTCGATGTCCTTGTTCAATGTTTCCTGTATTTGTTGTCTGATGTCAGGGTTGTTTAGCTTTCTAATGTTTATAGCAGTATTTTGAGGTCTTTGTTTTCAAGGCGTTTAAAGTTTAAGATCAAATTTACATATCAATAGAGTGTGATCGGAGTGAACATCAGCTCCAGGATACGTTTTCGCTGATTTGATTGCGTTTCTATATCTTCTTGGTATCATGATGAAGTCTATTTGATTCCTTACGATTTTACTTTCTGAGTCTGCTGGAGATTTCCAGGTATAAAGGTGTTGGTTGTCACAAGTTGTTGTTCTTGGCAAGAAGCGTATTAATCGATCTCTTAAAATGTATAAAGTTACCAAATCTACAAAAAATCGGCTTTGTGAAAAAAGTGAATGCATTTCTTAAAAATTGTAAAAGAAACATAGCAAAAAACCCAAGGAAATGAAACCGTGTTTTAGAACAAACATTTGCAGCTCATCTTTACAGTAGTTTTTCAACAAACGATTCTTCAAGTCCTGTGAATTTGAATGCAAATTTATTTCGTTTTGTATATACAGTGTGAGTGTAAAGTATGGAATAAAATTCATTAAATGTTTATCCTTATTTTTATTTTTAAATTTCCATCTTTTGGTATAAATCAACCCTTTCTATCTCCACCAGCGGCGGCGCAACATGTGGCAACTTGAAAATTTTAAATGGCAATTGGAATCAAAAGTTACATTTTCGGAAAGACTATTTTATCCTCTATGCAGCAATGTGGATTAGAACAGGAAAAATAAAAAAATACTTTGAATATTTTTCAGCATTAATATTAATGTCTGCTTGTATTTTCTATTAATAATAATCAAAACAAACAGTAGTTTTCTGAAAGTACCGTCCAAATTTTCCCTTAGGTCATTTCTTTAGGTATAAATTATACATTTGTATCCCAACCAGTGGCGGCGTATCGTGGGCCAATTTGAAAAATTTGAAAGACAATAAGGATGAAACGTTGTTCTAATCGCCCAATTTTAGAAACAATTACATTGCTAAATAATAGATGAAAAGATCTTTCCAAAAATGTAACTTTTGACTACTAGTATTATTTAAAATTTTCAAATTGCCCTCCGTTGCACCATCACTGGTTGTGATAAAAATGTATCATTTATGCGAATAGGTGGAGATTTGTGTAATGCTTTTGAGAGAACTATTGTTTGCGTCAATTTATTACTAGAAAATGCAACCAGAAATTATTAGTATAGAAAAATATTAAAAGGTTATTTTTTTCCTGTTCTAATTGACCGAGGTTGAAGATGCTTACATTGCTGCATAGAGGATGAAATGGTATTTCCAAAAATGTAACTTTTAATCCCCATTGCTATTTAAAATTTTCAAGTAGCCCCCTGTTGCACCGCCACTGGTAGAATTAGAAATGGTTGATTTATACCAAAAAGATGGAAAATTAAAAATAAAATTTGACCTGTCCGAGGAAAATTGAATAAAAATTTAATGAATTTTATTCCATACTTTACACTCACACTGTAGAACTCTTTTTTTTGTTTGTTTGTTTTTTATGCATTTTTGTTGTATTTACTTATCATTTCGTAATACATGTATGTATTTTGTAAGTATTTTATTAATGTTGGCCCACTGTGGCTTACTTTACCCTTTAGTACAACCAATTGTTCATAATAAATTTAATTGCTCGATTCAGACAACTCATCATTTCACCATAATAAAAAAGTTCAATGGCTCTATGCAGGCTAGCCGGCATTGGGCCTTGAAGGTAGATTATCGGTTGGCCTAGCGTCGCCCGGTGGGTCATTTTCTTATCTTACCATTAATGGTAGCCTACAAAGTTCCAATACTGAACTTCATTTATGCCAATAACTTATACAGGGTGTCCCACCGGGAACGCCATCGATAGATTATAGGAAAACTGTACATGGGAAAAATTTTTAAATTTGGTAGTAAACTAACATCAACAAGGGCAGTTCCGCTCACATATTTTCAAGATGGTGGCACTTCCGGCTATACCGGAAATAGGTGTCAACTTGCTTATTTTAAATAGAATACTCTATATATTATTCCATTTTTGGATTTTGCACAACATTCTACATACATTTTGTGTATAATGTCCTATACCTAAGTCTAACTGTCTATAAATATTATAAAATTTTCCTATACTAATGCCTTTATTATTTAATTGGAATAGGTTTCCTTGTACCAGGGGACCCATTTTAGTGGGCTATGTCGATATTTTGATAATAAATTAATACCGGGTTATCAAAAAACAGGATTAGAATAAATTCTAAAACACATCAAAAGTCATTTTCTTTTAATGCAAGCACCCTGTTTTTATAATTTTATATTATTTAGCATCAAAAATAAGGTTGACTTTGTACAAGGTTGTCTATTAAAAAATTCATAGTTTTCAAAAATATTGGCAATTTAACTTTTTTTGTTGCACAAATGCTGTTGTATTTCTTTTAATATGAATGGTTATTGCTAGTTGGCCATGATGGCGTTAGAAAACAATCATCTGTCAAGAATATGTCAAACTGTTAAAAGTTTTCAATACTCATGCCGGGACGCTTAAATTATACAAACGAAGATTACATAAATTTATTTCTTATTTATGGACAATGTAATAAAGTTATATCAAGAACATGTGTTACATTTGCAGCAAGATACCCGCAAAGACAGAAACCATCACCAAAAGCCCTTAAACAAATAATAGAAAACTTCAAAAACTTTGGAACCGTTAATTCAAATGAACAGATAAATAACGTTATTATTTGATTTACAAGAAAGAACAATTAATTAGAGACCAAAGTTCAAAAAAAAATTATTTTATTAAATGTTGAAATTGACGTCCTTGAACTTCTAGACATTTTTCGCATCTGAGTAGCAAATTTTCATGGGTCGCTATCCTTATTGCTTCACGTCTTAAATTTTGAAACTCAGTCCTAACTCGCTGCATGCAGTCTACTTTGGTGGTTAACGGGGTGTTATAAACTCGATTTTTAATTGTACCCCAAATAAAAAAATCGAGCACTGAGATATCTGGGGACCGTGGTGGCCAAAGGAAGGGTCCATTGTTTGCCATCAATTGATCATAAAAGGCGTCTTGTAAAAAATTGTTGATTAATTGGAGGTGGAGGTGCGCCGTCATGTTGCTAGAATAGATGTCTACGATCAGCCAAAGGTAAATTATCTAAATAATTGTGCAGGATGTTCGGATAGCCTTCACCTATTTAATAAGTTAAGAAATAAAATATTTTCAATGATTTCAAGAAAGGTTAACTTACCGTTTAAATTTTCTTGATACAAATTTAATGCCACGATGCCATCGTTTCTTACTGCATCATAGACATTAAATTGCCAAGATTCTTGAAGATTTCGCTCTCTAATAACGTAGACATTTGATTCACTCCAATAATGGGAATTTCGCCTATTACAAATGCCGTTTTTTGTAAATTTGGCTTCGTCTGTCCAAATGATGTTATCAAGAAAAAATTCGTTTTCTTGCGACCAGGTTAAAATAAATTTGCTGAAATCAATCTCTTTGAAAAATCAGTCTCTTTTAGATGGTGAACCATGGAAAATGAATACAGATGAAATTTATGTTTGCGTAATATTCTTTGAACTGACGATTTGCTTAATCCAGACTCCAATGCAGCTTGTCTTACAGACATTGTTGGATGTGCAGCAAAATATCCCAAAACAGCATTTTCATTATTAACGACAGGTTTATTTCTCTGTACATTTGGTTTAACGGATCCAAAGTTTTGAAGTTTTCTATTATTCGTTTAGGACTTTTGGTGATGGTTTCTGTCTTTGCGGGTATCTTGCTGCAAATGTAAAACATGTTCTTGATATAACTTTATCACATCTTCGTTTGTATAATTTAAGCGTCCCGGCATGATTATTGAAAATTTGCAACAGTTTGACATATCCTTGACAGATAATTGTTTTCTAACGCCACCATGGCCAACTAGCAATAACCATTCATTTAAAAGAAATACAATGGCATTTGTACAACAAAAAAAAGTTAAATTGCCAATATTTCGAAAACCATGAATTTTTAATAGACAACCTTGTACCAAGTCAACTTTATTTTTGATACTAAATAAGATAAAATTATAAAAACAGGGTGCTTGCATTTAAAAATGGCTTTTGGCGTGTTTTTGAATTTAATTTTAATCCTTTTTTATTACCCTGTATTAATTTATTATCAAAATATCGACATAGCCTACTAAAATAGGTCCCTTGCTACAAGGAAACCCATTCCAATAAAATAATAAAGACATTAGTATAGTAAAATTTTATAATTTTGTTTAGGCCTGAAAACGTCATTTTTGACATAAAAATTTAAAAATAAGTTCAAAACAGTTAGACTTAGGTATAGAACATTATACACAAAATGTGTCTAGAATTTTGTGCAAAATCCAAAAATGGAATAATATATAGAGTATTCTATTTAAAATAAGCAAGTTGACACCTACTTCCGGCATAATCGGAAGTACCACCACCTTAAAAATATTTTTGCGGAACTGGCCTCGTCAATGTTAGTTTACTACCAAATTTAAAAATTTTTCCCATGTACAGTTTTTCCATAATCTATCGATGGCGTTCCCGGTGGGACACCCTGTATGAATTTTGCCATTGCATTGTGTTTGCTGAAGTTGCAGTTGTTGACATCGATACCATTCTCAAATTCTAATTTAATAATTTCACGGTCACGCTTTCAGATTGATCCTAAATTTGCAATTGATTTGAAAAATATTTTGATACCTATACGTAGTTTGGCTTATTGTTTCATAATCTTAATCCGATTTTTTTCTTAAATTGCTGTTCGAAATTAAACACTCCATAATGAACTATAGACTAATTTATACGTAATTAAAGTGAGTACGGTTTTGAGGAAAATACAAATCCTTTTAGTCATTAAATTCACTAAGAGGCCTAAACGTACTAAATCGTGTTTTATATTGACAGGGCATTATGTTTGGTACACGTGCTGTTCGTGTGCACTGAAAGGGATCACATTGACGGTCACGTGAATAAAGCAGCTGAATTAAAAACCCTTCCCACAGGATAATCCTTTGACATTTTCAAGAACTACATCAAACTACTAATTATAATAATAATCCTTTATTACTAAATCTTCTTTACTTTCATTTTTTTTTTAATCGACGCGAGTCAAGGATAAATAAGTAAGTGCATTTGCGTATCTCTATAATTTCATGTATGTACTTATTATAGTTTGCTATGCAGTCTTGACGTTTACAAAGTGATCGAGTTTATATCGAAGTTGTTAGTCGGCTGAAAGAAAGCTTCTATCAACCAGTAGCAGATTGCACAGATAGCTGAGCGACTTGCTGACCGCTTAACTCATTACGTTGAAAAATTTCTTCAATAACTTTAAATTGAAATACCTTTTCGTAGGCATGTTTACTTTTAATTAGCATACGCTTTTTTATCTTTACAATATTTTTATAAAATTTGTCGCTTGTTGACAATATTCACCTGTACGCCCATATATGGAGTCAGATCAATACGAAAAAGGAGCTGCCACAATTTAAGACCGTGTTAAAAAGTATCCATCAATTAATACCTACTGAAATATTGTTTTGTAATAAAAGTATCTCAACGACTATGCTAATGACTTAAGAACATACATTTGGGTTTATCATCGAAAACTTGTTTTGAAAAGAAAATTTCATTAATGGTTAATATGACTAGGGGTACCAAATTTGGTTAGATTTTACATCATTGTACCTATACAATTCTCATTTTTAAACACGTCAGCACTGACTGCAAATTTCGCCATAAATAAGGTTAATCAAATTCATTTTGGTTTTTACTTCAAATTGAACAAAAGTTCTAAGCCACAAACCGGAAATTGACTTTAATTAAAGGAAGTTTAACATTTTAATCGGAGTCGCCTTGTTTGAAATTAGTATCTTTTCATACATTAAATTGAAAGTTATGTTAATCGTAACCGCAAAGTACCTGCTGCAAAATTAAACTACCCAAGATTTTAATTATTGTAGGTATACATTAATTTTGCGGATGTTCCCATTACATCGCCAAATTCGCACCTGTATCTATTTCCGCTATGCGTCTAGGAATGGAATTCTAAAAATCGTTAGCGTTGTGTATAAGTTATTAAAAAAAAATTTTCAAATTATATTTGACTATACAGGAAAAACTTAAAAAAAATTATATAAAAGATTTTCAACATAAATGCTTGACATGAAACTTTATAAAGAATTCGATGCCATGCCAACATAAAACGCAAATTTCTAATAAAAATTTGAGTAGGGAACACCCCATGTCTAATAACTTTAGCTATAAAATATAGAACGCTATATAATAAAAAATAATTTTATAATACATACTAAAAACAACCACCGACAAGTAACAGCTTTTTAATACTGTGTACTTCGTTCATATAAGTCTTTTAATGTGATGTTAAATTTTAGTAAATTTGCTTCAGGGGATTATGGGTTGATTTATTGCATATTTTTATGCAGTTCTTCAAACGCCTATGAGTGGGTCATTTACTAAATCACGTTGTTTAGATAGTAAGCTTTTATTCGACAGTTTTGTACAACAAATAGTTCTCCCCACAAGCTGTTTGGAGTGCTGCGAATGTGGACTCTTTAATCGCAGGTAAACTTCGATGTAACCCGGCTAACTCATGAAGTTTAGAGATCAATTGGCGTGCGGACTTTCATGTTTGGTTAGGTTTTTGGGTACCCGCCATGATTTCACCATAACACCTAGGGTATGGAGACACCTCCTCCCTCCTGGGTTCTGACCCCCCAAAATCATAAATGCATTTTGAACAGTTTTTAGGAGGGACTAACTCAACAACTACGCGATAGCCGTTAATATCTAGTCACGGAACGGATCATAGACATAACTTAATTCTCCACTGGGTGCCGGTGTAGATGCAGTCAGTCAGAAAGCGCTAGACGGTATTGCAAATTGCATGGCTTGGCTCACTCTAAATTGACTAAAAATATGCTATATTATGCTACATCTAGACAATTTGTCTTATTAGACAAGAAAGCTATTCATTAATTATTGATAAGTAAGATTTCTCTTTTGTGGACCAATCCCACGACTGCACATTTTTATTATTCAAGTTAAAATAGCTCGAACTTGACTATAAAACATAATACTCCATATACCATAAACTAAGAAATGCCAACAGTTAACTGTAACGACTGTGAACGTTTAAAGTGCATTATCGTTATCAGGAGCGATAACTTTAAATGCCTAAATATGCGTGTCGATAGCAAGCCAAGTATTTCTGGTACAGTAGCACACACGCAGCGAAAGAACACCTGATGCGCATTTCGCTCTTATTATGAGCTCATCAGAGGTGTATACTTAAGTGCGGTATACAACGTGTCCATATTACACGAGATGTCGTTAGACATACATTTTCCTTATGTCCATATACCATATGTTGGCACTTGAAAGGTGTTCTTTATAATAAGTTTGTTGGGATCATATTTCTGTGCCTGACTAATAGCCTATACATACTATACAAGTATAGAGCGGCATTGCAATTTGCGATGCGATGCCCCCGCCAGTTTGCCTAACAAGGCGGGAAAATACTGCAGCACGGCTGGCTTCGGATAAGTTCGGTGGTCGAGCCTCTATGGGAATACCGACGTGTTTATCTCGACTTCTTAAAGGAACTTGTCGTTAAATTGAGATCATTATCTGAGTAATTTATAGTATATATAGTTGAGATTGTTTGTGAGTTTCATTGTTGCTATGAAGAGGCATCCGATAGTTAGTAAATCGTCTACACCTGTCACAACAACGGAAAATGCTGCTGGCTGCTCTACATCTTCAAGTCCAATTTATGCATTTGAAGTAAGCATTACTGCTACAGATATAGGCACAATTTCAGATGCCTTTATTTTAAATGAAAAGATTTTAAATGCACGACAATCATTTGAATTAAAACATAAAACCATAAACGATCTGTTTGTTCCTGATGAGTCATTTGTGTTTCCCACGACTGACTTCAAACAAAAAAAACTTAAATTTCAAAATTGTTGGTTACATAAATGGCCTTGGCTGGCGTACTCAAAGAACAAAGATGAAGCATATTGTAAGTTTTGTGTTTCATTTGGCAAAGAGTATGTGGGAAAAGAATCTAATCAGAAAATTGGCACACCATTTAGAAAATGGAAGGATGCGATAGAAAAATTCAACAACCATCAAAATTTAGAATATTATAAGTTTTCTTGTGCAGCTGCAGAAAGCTTCTCGAAGATTGTGAAAGGAGAAAGAGAAGATGTCATGACATTGCTTGATACTAAGCGAAGAAAAGAACGGGAACAAAACAGAGCCGCACTGAAACCTATAATAGACATAGTTATTTTTTGTGAAGAAAATGAAATTCCTCTAAGGGGTCCTATTGCGATTGACAAACCTGTAAGTAAGGAAAGCTCTTCTTAGATTTAAAGCATGCACAGATGAGAAATTGAAGTCTCATCTATTAGAAAGTGCTCGTAATGCATCCTACATCAGCCCAGAAACGCAAAACGAGATAATTAAGATTTGTGGAGGCCTGATTCAAAAACAAGTCGTGACATCAATAAACAACTCCGATTGTTTTTCAATTTTAGGGGATGAAACTTTGGATATTTCTGGTAAAGAACAATTTTCTCTATGAATTAGATATCTAACTAATGATCCTCAACTAGTTTTGAAAGAAGATTTTTGTGTGTTTACACATCTAAATGACTTGTCGGCAGAGAATATTTACAAAGTAATTTTAGAAATCTGCAACAGGTTAGGACTGAACATGGACAAAATGATCGGCCAAGGATATGATGGCTGTGCAACATTTAAGGGGCATATTACTGGTGTACAAAACGAATTCAGGAACTGTATCCAAAAGCTATTTATGTTCATTGTGCGGCTCATAGATTAAACCTGGTCCTAAGTGAATCAATGAACGTACCTTCCATTAGAAACTGCTTGGCTGTCGTTGGAGAGGTAACAAACTTTTTTAGGAACAACGCTCTTGCCAGTGACTTTCTGAAGAATAAAATAGCACATCTGGAAACTGAATCCAAAAAAACACGTCTGATAGGTTTATGCCAAACTAGATTTGTCGAACGTCAAGTTGCAATTAATGTCTTTGTTGAACTTTTTCCTGCCATTGTGGAAACATTAGAAGAATTATCTTCAAGTGAACGATCTGTGTCTACTACTGCTTCGACTCTTCTTAGTTCTGTAGAAAAGAAAGTTTTATATTGGGATTATCTGTTTGTGAATTTGTGTTTAATCTCACCCTTCCACTGGCTTCAAAAGCCAGGTATTGAGTTATCTTCAGCTCTCAAGTATACAGACGATATTTTATCTTTTCTAAAAATATTCGAGAATCCCAAGAAGAAGAAGAACCCGGTAATTACATTGAGCAATTTACTGGCTTGTATAAGAAAGCAGAGACAATGATGAAAAACATTTTCAGTTCCAAAATTGAAGTACCCCGTCAAGTGTTGAAGAAAACCCAGAGAGATACCGTACCTCATAATACCCTTGAGGAGTATTATTGAAGGTCGATGTTGTTACCGTGCCTAGACAATTTAATTCAAGGATTTGCTAAGAATAGAAATATCTTAGAAGCGTTTTATATTTTACTTCCAAAAAACAGTGTTCCCGCTCAAATTGAGAAGCTTAAACCCCTTAAATTATTTTATGAGGGAAAAGCTTCCAGAAGCATGTGAATTGAAAATTATATATTGTGGTGTCATAAATGGGGAAAATCATAAAGAAAAGAGACCTCAAAGGATTCTGTCAATTTTAGATGAGTGCGATGTGAATTTTTATACAAGCATCAATTACTTGTTGAAAGCTAGCACTTTCAACAAGTAATTGATAAATGTTGAAAGTGCTAGCTCATTTGCCTGTTTCAACTCTAAAAGAATAAAAAATATTTTCGAAACTCAATGGAGAACGAACGACTCAACGGCCTTGCTCTAATGTCTATTCATTACCCAGTACAGTTCACGGCAGAGGAAGTCTTGATAAAATGGCCAAGAATCTCAAAAGAAAAATCCTCTTATGAAGAAATCTCAGAAGGTAATTTAAATTCAGG